>JAYJMB010015413.1:0-45246 GCA_036873735.1 Pouteria campechiana
ATTTGGAGATGTAGCTCAAAAGCCATTGAAACTAGTGAAGCACAAATAAATCAACTCAAGCTCAAATATATAAGACACGTACAATCACTTGTTTTCTTCAGCATATTTCACCTTTGAATACATGATGTATAAACATACTCTTTCCCTAGGAATTTTGATATTTTCTTTTTCTTTTCTTTTCTTTTCTCCTTTTCTTTTACTTTGACTTTTTTTTAAAGAACAACAAAATGTTCTATTTCACCAATCATAGTCATGCCACAAATTTTGACACCCCCACACTTTATTTCTTATACACCCATACATAGCACAATGATAACTAATGCTCCACTAGCTCTATGCTTGGGTAAAGACTTTACTTTTTTGGGTTTTAAGCTTGTAACATAGATTCACAATAAAAGTCTATAAAGCTCAAATAGGGTCAATAAGAGGCAAAATTAATACAAGGTAGGCTATTTGGCTCATGTAGTTCATAACAAAGAAGGCCTTAATCATGTTCATGCATGCAGGTATCAATGTGATCTCAAAGAGAATTAAGGCAAGTTCTAGAGAAACAAATCCATTGAAGAATATCTCTCATGAAGAAAAAGGGTGAGACTAATGTGACTGTGTCAGTTTAGAGGCTCAAAACCTCACCATCTTTTGTTTACAAAATTTAATCATCACCATTCTCAAGGAAAATAACTAAACTGAGCAATTGCAATTGGAAGATTACTTATTCAATCATGTTATGAATTTTTCAAGCTTAGTTGAATCTTGCTTATGACATCCTCAACCTCAAATCATTAGAAACCACCAAAATAAAGGGTAAAACTAACTCTCTCAAAATAATTTTTTTTTCAAAAATAATAACAAAGATAAAAACAAAAACACAAAAAGACCAACCTAAGCCTAAATTCCCTCTCCTACACTTAAAACTTACATTGTCCCCAATGTAAGGTCAAATGCAAAGAAGATACAAAAATAACCATAATTAAATGCGAAAATACGAAGAAAATAAGAAAAAGAAATACAAACTCCCCTTGGGTTGCCTTCCAAGCAGTGCTTTTGTTTATAGTTGTTGGCTCGACTCACTACATCTTTCTTCAATCTGGAGCATTTGCAAACTGGAAATAATGAAGCATGCATGTAGATGGGTCAATTCCTTTAATATCTTTTATTATCATACTAATAGCGCTCTTATGATTCTTCAAAACCTACACAAGCCTTTCTTCTTGTAATGCACTAAGTTCACCGGAGATGATCACAGGTAAGGTTTTTCCATCTTCAAGGAACACATACTTGAGGTGACTGGGAAGAGGCTTTAAATCTAGAGTAGATGCCTACAAAATAGATGGTAAAAGGCTCTTCTTAGAAACTGGTAAATCAATGTAAGGATCATTACCAGATTCTAATAACTTCAGAAAGTCATCCAATGTTGCAACAGTTTCTTGCAAATTAGTGCTCAAAGTTAACACCTTATTCTCTTTCTCAAGATGTTTACTAATGACAATGTCCAATTCATCTTTTCCGTCAAGTTCAAAAACTTCTTGTACATAAGAATCAATCATATCAATGGAGTAAACAAGATCATCATCATTAGGATATTTCATAGCATCATAAATGTTAAATTTAACAATTTCACCATCAAACTCTATGGTAAGTATGCCAATGCGAACATCTATCTTAGTCTCGAATGTCTTTAGGAAGGGTCTTTCTAATAGAATGGGAGTAGTGTGATTGCCATTTTCCATATCTAGCACATAAAAATCAGTAGGGAAGATTAAATCATTGACTTGCACAAGAACATCCTCAACTACCCCTTTCGGATATGCATTAGATCTATTAGCTAATTGAATAATAATAGCAGTCTTATTCAAAGGTCCAAGTTTTAAAGAAGCATATCCTAAATCTAACATGGCTTTCTCAAGTTTAGTATTACCTATCACACAAGGGATAGTGAACATACTTGGATCTTTGCACTTTGCAAGGAGTTTTCTTTGAATGATTGTAGAAACATTCTCCCCTACTCTCATCTTCTCACATCTCTAAAGTTTCTATTTCCTCTTTGTTTTACATATTTCTTTTAGGAATTTAGCATAATGAGGTACTTGTTTAATGACATTAAAAAGTGGAATATTTACCTAACATTTATGAAAAGTCTCATAACAATCTTTATAGTTCTTTATTTTGTGAGATTCTACTAAAGTCTCAGGAAAAGGTGGTACTAGCTTATATTCAAAAAGAGGTGGAAACTTTCATTTGGCTACTTCATTGTCCTTAGGAAGGTCCTTGTCTGCTACAATGCTTTTCCCTTTTTCTTGCTCTGTTGGTGTAGGAGTTGCTTTTGCTGTAATGTCAATCTCTTTACCACTCTTCAAAACAATTGCACTCACATTCTCTCTTAGGTTCACCACTGTTTGGGAAGGAAATTTTCTTAAATTTTGTATCTCCAGCCGATTGATTGTGGTAGCTATCTGACTTACCTGATTCTCCAAATTTTGAATGCTAGCCCTTGTCTGATTCTCCAAATTCTGAATGCTAGCCCTTGTCTTTTGTTGAAATTGCAAAGTGTTAGTGTCAAGAGACTTAACAATATCTTCTAATGACATACCAGAGTTAGAAGTTTGTCCCTATGGTTGTCTAAGTGGGTATGCCTGTTGATACTGCTAAAAATTTGGGCAATTTTGAGCAAGTAGCTGATTTACTTGTGGGTTCCCATAGCTGAAATTGGGATGATCCCTCATCCTGGGTTATATGTGTTTGATCAGGGAGCATACTTCCTTTTTGGTTATCCAGAGAAACCACCCATTGCGTTCACCTGCTTAATAGGTTCCTCTTGAAGAGTTGGGCATGCATTAGTTGGATGTCCTGCTGCTAAACAAATTCCACAAGCTTTTGTTGTCTGCATATTTCTTATAGCTAATTGATGAACAAGAGAAGTTCAACCTACAATTTGTTGTTCAATGGAAGAAACACTTACCTCATTGACAGGCTTGGATAGAGAATCAAGCCTATAGCTAAATTGTTGTGAGTTGGTTGTCATGTTTGCAATCAAGTTCCTTACAACTTCAGGAGTTTTATCCACTAAAGCTCCTTCACTAACAACATCAATCATGCTCCTTTTAAAGGGTAGAAGACCCTCATAGAAATACTGGATGAGTAGCTACTCACTAATCTGATGATGGGGACAACAAGCACACAATTTCTTGAAACGCTCCCAATATTCATATAGGGATTCTCCATTATGCTGTCACATACCACAAATTTCCTTTCTAATATTTGCTGCCCTTGAAGCTGGAAAATATTTCTCCAAAAGTAACCTCTTCATTTCATTCCATGTTATGATGCTCCCAGATGGTAGATAGTAAAACCAATTCTTAGCCAAATCCTTCAAAGAGAATGGAAAGGCTCTCAATTTTATCTGCTCTTCAGTCACTCCTGTTGATTTCATACTTGTTCACACTACATGAAACTCATTCAGATGCTTGTGAGGATCTTTACCTGTAAGACCATGAAAAGTAGGCAAGTGATGAATTAGTCCAGATTTTAATTCAAAATTAACAGTAATTCAAAATTAACAGTAGTATCTACAGTAGGAAAAGTTATGCATACGGATTATTGATCCAAATCAGGTGTGGCAAGCTCTTTCATAGTTTGATTTCTAGCCATGATTTCTTTCTTTTCTGAACTAGAAATTCTCTAAGTTTCTCTCCTTAACCTATGCAAAGTTCTTTCTATTTTTGGCTCATGCAGCAAATCACCTTGATTAGAAGATCAATTAATAGTCATAAATAATAAAAGAAAATCAAATAAACCCTAAAAAATAAATAAGGAAAAATCATTTATTAAGGAAAAATTCAATAACAAAATAAAGATTACTAAAGCAACAAAATTCAACTAGAATGCATTCCCAACAACAGCGCCAAAAATTTCGTGTGTTGTCGTAGGCGACCAAATTTAGAACCTTATTCCAATTAAATTACTTGTAGTTATGTAAGTAAGGGTCGATCCCACGAGGAGTATCTAACTTAATTTTATGCAAAGTGAACAAGAAAGGGGGGTTTTGAATGTAATGAAGAAAGTGTTATAAAAAAAATCTATCAGAGAAGAAAACCTTTGTTCAAGTCAACATCTACCATCATAATCTTGTAACTAATCATTGGTGCAGTTATAAATCAATCCATACTTTAAATATTCACCATTAGAATTATTTTTTCTATCTCTCCTTCAACATGGTTAATTAGAATATAGTTAATTAGAAACTAGTATTCTAATTAACCCTAACCACTAAATAACTAAAGACCAGTGCTAAAAGTTTAATCTAATAGCAACATTAAGATTTGTAGAGATTGGTGAAGCTAAACAACACAAGCACACGTGGTTGCATTTAATTTAGTCAAATATTCTTCCTAAGATTTAATAACTACAATAGCAACGAATTATTAACCCTTAGTCACTTCACAAATTAAGGGGATTAAATGATTATGAATTTAATATCTAATCTAGTAATAGATTGTAATGAATAGTAAACTAGTAGGCCTCCTAGTAATTAAGCATAACAATCATAATCATGAATAAAGAAGAATATTCAATACTCAAAATATAAATTGAATAATTAAATCACATTAGATCTCATAGTATATTAATTCTATAGTTTCTGTCTCCTTAAATCAAGAATAAAAGTTTAGCCACGCAGGCCCATGATGAAAACTTAAGGAATAGAAATAAAAAGAGAGATAGGAAGATCTCCGCCAAAAGCTTGCTTTGATGTCTTTGAGTTGTTGCTTCCTTTCTCCTCTCCAAGTCCCTTATTTCTCTATTAAAATAACTTTTAAATAACCCCATTTATGGTTCTCTTACACCTCCTCATGTATTTCCAAAGTTATCTTGAGCATATAATACGCAACTGCTAGGAATATCTTATTTCTACATATAGAGTTTGTCCACTAGGAGAAGTTTTCATATTTTTGTCATATAGTTCTCACCTGATATCTAAATTATGTAATTATTAATTAATTTTAAAGATAATTTTAGGATATAAAACTTTTATGTTGACAACTTTCTCTAAATCATCCTCTAAATATGCCAAACATTTCCATAAAGTGACACCTATTACCGCACATTATGTTCAGAAAATTCTCTAGAGATAGTTATAGTATTTTGGCCATAACATCCTCTTATTAACTCTGAATCAAGTGATTATTTTTTTTAATTAGATAATTTTAAGGGTTATAATTTTTATGTTGAATACTTTCTCAAAATATGCCTATATCTTTGCCAAAATTTGCCTTGATCTGCCATTGAAATTTAACAAATTTTCTTGCTTGTAAAGCATCCAAAAATAGAAGTCCTTTTAAAAATAGAATTCCTTCTTCAATTGAATTGTTGGATTCACGTCACACCATCTAATTTGTGCCTAATTTATATTAAAACTTCATGATTGATGCCTAATCAAAGGTTAAGATTGATGCTCCCATAATGATATGTGTCTCCGTGAAGACCTCTACTCCAAAATAGCATATTTTGGCCCTAAATTGACCTATAACACAAACAAATCCATTGAGTGCAATATTTAATCTAATATGAATGTAAATCAATGAAATCGTATCATTTAAAGACCAAAACATGACAATCTAGGTATTGAGAATATGATAAATTATAAGCTCATCACACACGATATTGCTATACGTTCATACACTTGTAAGGAATTATAATTTGAAAAATCACAAGTACCCAAATACAATGAACATTAGGTTTTGCAGGGTAACATTTTGATAATTGTATATCTTCCATAGTACTTTGGCTTCATTTTTTGTTACCTACTTTGTTCCCCCAAGCTTTGGTCTAAACATGTTCTATAATACTTTTCTAAGCATCCTAAGCTTAATAGTTAAGTCCTTTGTCATCATGTATGTGTGAGCGGATGTGTAAACTGTGCCTATGGATAGGTTATTGAAAATTTCTTCTTTCTTTAACTCATCCTCATCTTCTATGGCTAGAACTCCTATAATCTCTCCAAGGTGTTCTTTAGATGATAATATGTGCGTTCCAAAGCTTATTTCTATACCTTATTGGGTTTATTGGGTTTCCAATTGAAGTAGAAAATGAGGACTAGCTCTCTATATATGGGTGCCTCATATTCTATCAACTTAGTCCATCCTCGATAATTCAACATAGATTGGATATCAAATTTGCATTTATCATGGAAATTCAAATCTTTCTTCTTTTAAACATGGACCAATCTTCCAAGCATTAAGGTATAAAACTTGAACTTCATTGCCAAAATCATATGCAAGTAAATCTATTGGTTAAAATTTGGTAATAGAATCCTTTCTTCTATCAACCTCTACTGGTAGAGTACTCAAATCAAACTTCTTTTCCCTTTCTTCATTTCTTTCTACATTTGCTTCTCTTTCAATATTCACATTAGGATGGAAAGAGTTATTACCTTTACTATCTATGGCTTGAGACCTTCCAGAACTTCTAGTGGTGGAAGGTTGAGAAGAAGATGCTTCTCCTTGAGTCCTATGTCTTTTCACTCCCCTTTGAGTTTTGGAAACAATGACTTTTGGTGCCATTGAGGTGTAATAATTCGATGGAAAGGGTAAAGGCTCAAAGAAATGGCTCTAATGGAAGTGAAAATTGTATAGAGATAAACTCTACTCGATGCACTGAATTTAAGCCCTTTGAAATGACAGGTGGCTGTGAGCACAGGTGCCTGGGTCCGCGGGCGCCTGTGGAGTAAAAGGTAATGTTCCCAGAAACTAGTAATCCTAAAATGATATGAGATTCTAACATCCAACCTATTCTACACATGGCTTTTTAATATTTTTAATTAAATTTTGGTATCAACACAATCATCATGTAATTGAGTAAATCATTTTGATCATCATCACAAACATTGTCATTTCAACAGGTTCTTTCATTCATGTCAAGCATATTTTAAAATAGTGATCATTTGAGTTTTTTGCATTTCATAAATTCAATCTTAAATGTGTCAGGATTATTATATATAATTTTGATGAGAAGAAAACTTGGATTAAGATGAAATAATATGAGTGCTTAAACTATTAACAATACATGATTATGACTATTGATTGATATTTGATAATATGCTTGAAACGTATGCATGAACATAAAAGTTTAAATCATATTAGCATACAATCATCTCTAATGTATTGATATTTCTAATGCATTTAATATTGATTATTATGTATGCTGAATTATATGACTTGCACTATATTTTATTAAGATATCCTATTATGTGCTTGAATGAAAATGAATGTTATCCTTGCTCCACAACATGTGCAAATCATAAAGATAAATATGTTTTGATGATATATATTTGAAAACAAGGCTTCGAGATGTGCAATAAAGGAGCTTGCTTTGTCTGTTAAACTCAGAAAGAAAACTCCATAGATAAATGCAATGACAAAAATAGTTGAAGACAAAGCCATGATCAAAGAGCTTAAAGTGCGGGCTATCTATTAGCCAGAGTTTGTTTGAGACAAAGTAAGAAGAAGAAATTCCATCAAGTACTCAGACAAATGAGGAAAGAAGAAAGATAATGAAATGGTCACCCAAAAAATCATTCATATTAAGAATGGGTGCTCAGACAAACTAGGTGTTAGGGCACCCAATCTCTGCCCATGATGTCCAATTTCTAGCATCTTGGGCATTGGGGCCCCAAACTCTATCCATATGGAGCAGTTTCAGTATTTTAGCCATTACGTTCTCATCCGATATCGAAATCACTTCATTCTTAATTTTTTAGATAGATAATTTGAAGGGATAATATTTCATGTTGAATACTTTTTCTAATTAATCCTCTATATATGCAAAAAATTAGATACGAGTAATGCCATTTATCATCTTCAATAGTTTTAACACCTAAAAGAAAAATTAACTCTATTAGGTGCAATTTATAGTTAAAACTAGTGAAATTACATCAATTGAGGATAAAAAATATATGAATTTAGGTATTAAAATATGATAAAATATAAGGTTATCAAATACCCCCAAACTTAGCTTTCGATCGTCCTTGAGCAAAATAATAACCAAACTCATTAAACAGTTAGGGTAGCCTCTCTTAATCAATAAATAACATGCTAGACAAATTACACATGTACATAACTTAAAAATCATTCAAGACACTTGATATGTAATCTCATGAAAATCATGCTTCATCAATCCCTTCATAAAGTGAGAATGTGTGTGTGTGTTTTGTTAATCTCATGTTACATGCATGCTTTTCAATCAATAATATGCAATTTGGTGATTCTAATGATTTTCATAAAACACCCCATAAGCTTGCTTTTCATAATCCCTGTCTACTAATGTTGATAACTTTTGTTCACTTGGATCAATAGGTCTTCGTTAAGCTTGTAATGGGGCCTTGGGCTTAGCTAACAAAGAAAAGGAATAAAGATTCACAAAGTAAGAGATCACAATTAAGTTGCATAGAATATTTACTCTCTTGAGTTTTTTATAGGGGTTTCTCTTTATTTTATGGGTTGTATTACTACCACACCCCAAACTTATTTTCTTTTGAATTTGTTGAGATGTGATCTCCCCAATGGAAGGATGAATTCTTACTAATTCCTTTCCTTTTTGTTATTTTTTTTATTTTAGCATTCTTCTTGTCAATTCCCCCAAACTTATCTTCTTTTGATTCACTCATATTTCTCTAACAACCATGCGTATAGATTATGTCTCTTAATAGGTCAAGCATAGTTTTTCAAGTTGAAAAGGGTTTGGATTATGTGGCTAAAGAAAGAAAAGTCAAATGGTGGTCTTTTACATGATTTGCATATGTCATTTTTTAATTAAGGCTTAACAGGGACACTAGTGACATTATGTACTAGGTTAGCTTGAAAGGCTCAAATTGATTAAATAATTCCTAAATCATTTACAAGTGAACATGTTATCTAGGATTTTACCTGGAGGGATTCTAGCATGCTTATGTTAATCAAAATATGTCACTGAATTCACAAAATTATCAACTAGTCAACATACACTTCACATGATCATGACATAATGTGCCCAAAATAATTTAATCAATCATGAAAAAGAAAGACTTAACACAAAAATCATTCAATCATAAGGTAGCACCCATTCTTTCTTCTAAATCATGTGTAATGGCAATTAAAAACTAAACGTATGTTACTGATCATCAAGAGATAATCCTATTCAGTTTCAATGTTTTAGCACAATTTACTCTCAAATTTTCTTGGTTAATCATCAAAATTATCAAAAAGTGAAGCTCATTGATAAAAAATTTGTGAACCCCCCCCCCCTCCCCAACTTAATTTGAACACTATCCTCAATGTGAAAGAATAAAAGAAAGTTAAGATTGAGGGATTCCCTATTAAGGGTGATGTTGCTAATGGGCAAGAGTTGATTCAACTATTGATGGTTGCAAGGAGTAATTATCTGAAATTAAGAAAACCTAAAAGAACCTAAGCTAAAAGAGAAAACAACATAAAACCAAAAATAACTAAGACTTTTAAGTGAGAAGGGATGAGAACTAGTTCTAATTTATAATTTTTAGCTTGACTATCTCCTTCTTTTCTCAACATCTTTGAGACAGATTTTGGCTTTTTGATGCTTAATCTCTTTAAATCTTGGTATCAGCTTGTGGAACGTTTTAAGTGCATCTAGATCAAACAATGCTTTCTCAAACACAAAATTCTCAGTAGCAAATGGATCTTGAAGCTTCCTGGATCTTTGAGCTTTTGAGGCAACTTTCTCTGGATGATGGAACGACACCCTTTAGTCAACTACACGTTTCATAATGCTCTAGCTTTCTTTGGTTTGTTAAGATCTCCTTTAAGAATTTTGCAAAGTTAGGCATCTGTGCTAAGGAATCTGCAAAAGGAACATTAATATGCAATTTTTTAATCACATCAAGAAATTTGAAAATTTTCTTATCCATTTGGTGCTATTGGAGTTTTTGAGGAAGTGGAATTGGAGGCACATATGGCTTGGGATTATGTGGAAAAAGCTTGCTCTTAATTGGTTGTTGTGGCTGTTTAGTGGCTTCCTCTTGTTTTTCTTTGGGGGCCTCTTGTTCAACATCTTCTTCTTCCAACTACTTGCCACTTCTCAGGGTTATGGCCTTTTCCTTTTCAATTGAATTTATTTCTTTATCACTATGCAAAGAACCTTGTTGTGTTCCTGACAGTGCATCTGCCAACTAACCTACTGGCCTTTCCAAATTTCTGATTGATGCCTCTTGACTTTTGATTGATGCCTCTCGATTTTTGAGTGATGCCTCTTGATTTTAGAACCTTATTTTTATGCTGTTCATGAATTCTTGAGTGTTATTCATGAAGTTTTGAGTACTTATAGTAAGTTTGGTGATTATGTCTTCCAGATTAGACTTCTTCTCTTTCGGTTGCTTGAATCTTGTGCTCTTCATGAAGTCTTGAGTGCTATTAGCAAGTTTGGCAACTATCTCTTCTAGATTGGTTTCTTCTCTTCTAGTTGCTTGAATTTTGGTGGTGCTCTCATCACATTTTGATTACTCTATGAAAATTTGAGAAGATTGCGCCACCCCGGATTATAAATGTTGGAGTAGGGGTTGTTCTACTGCCTATTAAAATTTCCATTCTATGCTAGCATGTCTTTTACTACAAAAATCATATGTCACTCTCTAGATTTTCATTGTTAAAGTATTCATATTGTCTATCTTTCGATTAAGTGCTTCAAACTATGCAGTAATTGCAGTGATAGTGTCCACTTCATGCAATCTGAGAGGTCGTCGCATTGGTAACCTCTCAGTAGGACATTGATAACTATTAAATATCATTGGTAAACATAAGGATCAAACTAAATACAAAACTAAAAACTAAACAAAAAAGAAAAATTAAAGTTATACCAATCTTGAATAGTATTGATATTAGTGTGTAACTTCACTAATTATCCAGCAACGATGCCAAAAACTTATTGGGTCTTGTGCAAGTATACATAATCACAAGTAATATAGATGAGGTGAGTTGAGTATCATTCTCATGAGGAAGTGTGTTGTCATATATTAAGTACCAAAATTATATCCAATCAATATTATTTGATTGAGTGAATTTTAGCAATTATTATAAAAATTAAATCTAAACAAAATAATGAAGTTAACAGATCACAAGAGCTAAGGAAGAAAGATTAATGGATGAAATATCTAGGGATTCAACTTCACCTAGCAAATCCACTTGTATTAATGAATTGCATTGAGTAAATTATCATTCATCTCATTGTCAATCAGATGCACTAAAATATCTACCACTCTTTCTGAAGTACTATGGTAGATGTGCCTATTGAAGTGATCTACTATATCTCCATGCAAATCCAAATCAATAAACCCATTAAGCTTAGGCATCCATGTGTAATATATGTGCTCGCAAGGTCATACTCACATGGATTACCCATGTACAATGGCTATATCTAGACTTCATTGCATCATATGTTCTTCAATTCAAAAGTCTATCCCTAATTCATATCTCTCGAGTATGAATTAGGAATCCCAATCATACACATAGTAGCTAATCACATGCACACATTTAGCTTAGAAAAGAATAAATAATGTGAAGGAAGATATTCTAAATAAAAAATCAAACATCAACACAAGATTCATTACTAGTATCCATCTAACCTTAGATAAAAAAAAATTTAGAACATCATATTTGAATTGAAAACAAGTGAGTAATTGTTAAACATCATCATAATCCAAATTTGAATATTGATTCAAAAACAATAGATGAACTAAATTGAAAGAAAACAAAATATAAAAATTTATAGAAGCTTTCTCCAATGATCTTCCTTGATCCAAAGCTCTTCTCTCTTTCTCCCTGCAAAAGCTTCTTCCTTGAACATTTTTTCTCCTTAAAATAGCCCCAATTAGGGTTTGGTTTGACCCCCTATGTATTAGAATCACCACTTTGCACAAAAAATATAAAAAATTCTAAATATATCATTTTACATTGATGGGCAATGAGGCGCCTGAACTAGGCTTTAGGATGCCCAATCTTTGCCCATGACATCAAATTTCTAGCAGCTTGGGCGTTGGGGCTCCCAAACTTTGTCCAGATGGAGCAATTTTAGTATTTTAGCCAAAACATTTTCATCCAATACTAAAATCACTTGATTTTGATTCATTGGATAGATAATGTAAAGGGATACATATTTTATGTTGTATATATTTTCCAATTAATCCTATATCTATGCCAAAAATTGAATACAAGTGATGCCTTTTGTCATCTTCAACAGTTTTAACACTTGAAAGAGAAATTAACTCCATTAAGTGCAATATATAATTAAAACTAGTGAAATTACATCAATTGAGGATACAAAACATATGAATTTAGGTATTAAAATATGATAAAATATGAGCTTATCAACTTGTTGTTTTGAATCATCATTGCTTTGGATTGTCTAAAGTTTAAATTTTAGATGAGATATTTTGACATGTTTTTGCATTCATTTGAAATTTCTCGTTCTGCATATCGTCCAAAACATGTTTCATAGACTCACTAGATTTTTGGACAAAGGGTCTGCTTTGTCTTTGAGGTTGTCTGAAGTTAATTTTAGACAAAGCATCCACTTGCTATTTCTTCATTTTGCACAAAGTGCTTTACTTTACACTATTCCAAGTCAATTTGGGAACATCTTAAAAGTCGGACGAAGCTTCTATTTTTTTAATTTGACTTCATTTTAAGCTTGTTTCTTCCTTTGCTTTCCTTTAGATTGTCTAAAACTTTGGACGAAGCCATTTTGATCTTGTGCCTTGGAGAAACTTCTTTAGCACATTTGAAATGTTTTCTTAGAGCATTTGAATTGCATACACTTAGAAAATTCTTTCACTTTTGCATTATTGGCACAATCAAATAGATATAAACTTTATGTATCAATTTAATCAATGCAATTTTCTATTTTGCATAGAGTGGTATGCATAGAGATTAGACTTCTCATCAAAATAATATGAACTTCATTATTTAAATAATTCTTAGATTATTTATAAGAAGATTTTCTCTAATTAAGTTTTATGATTATGTCATTTAAATTTTTTTAGTTTCAATCTATATTGGATTAAGTTTATCAAGAATTGAAACAGGTTCTATAAAGTTGTTACGCAACACAAGTCATTCTTTTTCAATCATATTCAATACTTAATTCTTTAAAATAGAAACTCTATGGGAATGGAAACTAGCTTCTTTTAAATCATTAGCCATTATGCGCATTGTTTAATTTGGCATCATCATTATCATAGGATAACCCATCATTTTTAAAGTTTTCATTAAGTCTAATCCTTTTACTTACCTTGATTTTGATCATGAATGTAATTAAGCAGCTAAGTTTTGATGATGAGTAAACATATTTGTGAAGAGTTAAGGTACTAACTAATTACTTTCAAAGTGACGCAGTGTTTATATGTCAAAACAGATTAAGGAGAGTAACTGCAATCAATAAACAATGTTAATTGTAACCTTATCACATTAAGCCTTCAAAAGAAAATAATTTAAAAAGAATGTTTAAGTAAAAATAACTCAGAAGCAATTTAGAAATATTAAAAATTACTTCAAAGACAAATAAGAATCCTTTCAAAGATAAGGTGTGAGGCTTAGAAGTTTAGAAGTATTCAGAGCTACTTCAGAACCTCTTCAAAAATAAGTTAAATCTTTTCAGAGATAAAGTACAATCCTCAAAACTAACTCTAAAGTAGTCTCACACTATAGAGGTAGTTCTGAAGCATTCCTAAGTCTCCAGAAACACCTCAAAAGTAAAACGCTCTAAGAACTTCAAAAATAATTCAGAGAAAGTTTCTGAACTTAGAAGTTCATCAGAAAGAATTTTAGAATAAGTTTAGAAGAAATACTCAGAACCTTATCAAAAGTAATACAAAATGTCGACTTTGCAATCAAAAGTTCATCAAAAGAACTACAGAAATGCTTCAAAGTTTCATATATGTCTAAGAAGATCGATAATAGTATAGAGAATAAACTCAGAAGAAGTTTTTGAACACATAACATTATCAAAAGATTTTCAGAAGTAATATAGAAGGCCATCAGAGGTAACTTCAAAAATATAAGATTCAAGAAGCATATCAGAGGAAGAATTTAAATTCTAGAAATTAAGCTCAGAAGTTCTTTAGAAGTGTTTGTTGCAAATTATACTACAAGTACGCAGCATCAAGTTTTATAGTATAGTAATAAGAAAGTATCATCTCCATAGGCATTGTGTATTCCAATGAATCACTATCTATTGTAGTGCATAATCCAAATTTTATTTGGAAGATCAAGTGATGTGAATTTAACTAAAAGATAAATATAGATAGGCTTTTGAATGGAAGAATTCAAGATAAAGAAGCTCTAAAGGATCGGCTTCACTTGTGCTTTATCATGGTGCTCCTAACTCATTATACATTGATCATTCTGTAGGTTTATAAATCAAGAATGCTAATTTACTTAACTCCCTCTCCTGAATGCTAAGCTAAGTATTTACTCTTTACATTCTAATTTTCATATCTTTATAAAAATTGGAACATAAAGAATACATTACACTCTATAATTCTCTAAAATGATTTCATAGAACCTAGAAACTCTCCCAAGTCATCTATAGTCCCATGTTATGATCCTAGATCATATTCAAGATTACCTCTCTTGAGTGTTAAATATCAAATATGTATTCATTCAATAAATGGATAATAAATTGAAAGCATTAAAGTAAAGCATCATAAATAAACCATCAAGAACTTTCAATCATATAACTCATTAATCACACCATAATGTCAGTACAAGATCTATCTCTACTCTAGAAGGAGGAGTTTAGCTACTCATAATGAAATGAGAATCCATAAAATATTCATATATCATTATCAAAATTTAGATCCCAACTTTAATCCAAGTTTCAAATGATGAATAAGATAGAAAGCGCCAAAGAAACAAGGACTAAAGTGGTAGCAAACTCTTCCTAACGGTGCTTGGCTTGGTTTGCAGCTTGAAGCTTCTTTTTCTCCAAAACCCTTTCCAAGAATCACTAAAAACATCTCCTAAACTCTCCAAGATATAATCTAGGGCAACTTCTCTTTGCTTTTAGACTTCTTCTCTTAAAGATTTGTTGTTTTGAAATGTTTCCAACCAATTCCATAAAATCCGTCATCGATTCTAAGAAATCTTAAAAAATCTAGAATCCTGTCTCAAGCTTCAATGTCAAGGCATAGTTTTCCTGTGCTGTGGCACAGACTCTCTATTTTGTCATTTTTTCTACTTCCTTGGACTTGTGCCGCGGCATAGTCTTCCTGTGTTGTAGCACAAAGTTGCTCAATATTTCTTGTTTCCTGTTGTGCCTTGGCACAGATTTCTTGTGCTGCGACACAGACTTTCTGACTGAATTCCTTAGTCTCCATTCTATTTCAGTGTAGTGGCAAGCCTCCTTGTGCTACAACACTGACTTGTTGAATTTTTCTTCAAACATGCTTTGGTTTTGTGCCATGGCACAGTCTTCCTATGTTGCGACACAGACTTGCTGTCCAAGCTTTTGCACTCTTTTATACTTCATTTCATTCCTAATACTTTTTCCATCCTTTTTGAAGTTGTGTGCCTTCAAATTAATATCAACAAAAATACATTAAATTAATTAAAAACAACTCAAGAACAAACCAAGAGTTAGCTTGAAAAGTAGTGAGATAAGCAAATATTGATCACTTATCAAACACACTCAAACTTATAACTTTGCTTGTACTTGAGCAAAACAACACAACATGAACCGAACACACAACATGACACAAAAACATCAATCAGATTCATTGCATAAAGTAAGATCAACATGGCTCGGAAGAAGATTTCTGAGTATCACATATATATATATATATCCTGCATTTTGACTTATTCCTCATCCTCTTAGCCTTAGATTCAAAGTGCAAGTGCAACAATATAGTCATTCCAATCTATCTCATTTCATCCTTAATTTCATTCTAGCAACTAAGGAATACATATTTAGTGCAAAATCTACGAACTCATAACATGAAGGAGAGACTACAATAGATTAGCACCTAATGTTTTACTTACTTTATTTTCTTCTTTACTTTGTTTATTTTCTTTTTGTTGGTTGTATTACTATCACATTCTTTACAATTATCTTCTTTTGAATTCTTTTGAATGTGATCCCCTCAATTCTTTGGCTGTATTACTACCACACCCCCAAACTTATTTTCTTTTTAATTCATGAGATGTGATCCCCCCACATACATGATAAATCTAATGTTTGTCTCAAACACTAATTGTAAAGAGTTCTGGAGTTTGAACTGAAGTATGTAAGCTTAGTTACTTGAACTATTGCTAGATACTCAATGAGTTCAGAAGGAATGGCTATGTGATTTGTGTATAGTCATGAATCTAAAGCAATTTAAATGAGTGATCAGGTCAAAAATATAGACAATAATGATATCGGTAATTTTCATCCTAGCTATTGTTATATACCTCTTATATGTCATTTGTTTTCTATGATGATCCTGAGTAATATTAATAACACACTATTTTTAAAAACCAAACATGACCATACTCAAGTTAACACTAGATAGAGTTACTAAATAATCACACATGAACTAGCTAAACACACAGGACCATACAGGTTGACAAAACATAAAACATAACACAAAAACATGAATGCCCCCCAAACTTAAAAGCGACATTGTCCACAATGTAAAAAGAAATTTAAAGTGCAAGGACTTCCCTATAGGAATTCAAGTGTCATCGAGATCATCATCATCATCTTCATCTTCCTCTGCAGTTTCCTCATCCTCTTCAACTTCTTCTTCATCATCTTCACCAGTCTTTCTGATTGATGCAAACAGTTTTCTCCAAAATCTGCTTAATCTCTCGGTTAGACACCTCTGCTTCCCCATTAGCTTGTGGATGATAGGCGAGTGTCACTTTATGTCTCACACCATATTTGGAGAGGAGATTGTTGAATAATTTATTGTAGAAGTTTGATCCCTCATCACTGATGATGACTCGCAGTGTTCCAAACCTCATGAAGATGTTCTTCTACAAAAACTTCAACACCACCTTTGCATCATTGGTTATTATGGCTATCGCTTCACCATTGGAAACATAATCAACTATAAGCAGAATTTATGAGTAACCAAAAGACATTAGAAATGGTTCCATAAAGTCAATTCCCTAGACATAAAAAATTTCCACTTCAAGAACATTTGTTAGTGGTAATTCAAGCCTTCTTGAAATTTTGCTCATTTATTGGCAGCTATCACATGTTTTTATGAACTTGTAGTAGTCTTTGAAGAGTGTCAACAAATGAAGGCCTAATTGGAGAATTTTTGCAACTACCTTATCGGCACTGTGATGGCCTCCATATAGAGATGATGAATGATAGCTCTACAAAATTTTGACATTTCTTCTTCTGGAAAGCTTCTTCGGATAATCTAATCAGCACATATCTTGAATAGCAAAGGCTCATCCCATAGATAGGCCTTGACATCGTGCAAGAATTTCTTCTTTTGCTATCATGAAATGTCGAGAGGCAAGGCTTCACATGCAATGTAGTTCACAAAGTCTGCGAACCACAAGCATTTTCCACTCAACACAAAGAGTTGCTCATTTGGGGACTTCTCATGTATCGACTCGTTAGCTTCTTGGTGTTGTTCCAGCTTGGATAGATGGTCGGCTACTACATTCTCAGTTCCCTTCTTATCTTTGATCTCCACATCAAATTCTCATAGCAACAGAATCCATCGAATCAACCTTGGTTTGGCATCCTTTTTTATGAACAAATGTCAGAGGGTTGCATGATTAGTGTGCATGATGACTTTGGAACCAATGACGTATGACGAAAATTTATCCAAAGCAAACACCACAGCTAGCAATTCCTTTTTAGTTGTGGTGTAATTTCATTGTGCTTCATCTAAGGTATGGCTTGCATAATAGATGGCTCTGATGACTCTATCTTGCTTCTGTCCAAGTATAGCTCCCGTTGTATTGTCACTAGCATCACACATTATCTCGAATGGTCAGTCCCATTGAGGCATCACAAAAATCAAAGCTAACACCAATTTCTCCTTCAATGTATTGAATGCCTACAATCACAATTCATCAAAATTAAAAGCAGTGTCTTTATCAAGAAAATTACATAAAGGTTTAGAAATTTTTGAAAAACCTTTTATGAATCTTCTGTAGAAGCCTGCATGGCCTAAAAACTGCAAACTCCCTTTATGTTAGTTGGGGGTGGGAGTTGTTCAATGGCTAAAATCATTGCTCAATGTACTTCCATTCCTTGAGCTAAAATTTTGTGCCCACTACTATGCCTTCCCTAACCATGAAATGACATTTTTCATAATTAAGAACCAGGTTAGTCTCCTCACATCCTTGCAAAATAAGAGATACGTTATGCAAGCATTGATTAAAAGTATAACCAAAAATTGAAAAATCATCCATGAATACTTCCACAATGTTCTACATCATGTCATGGAAAATTGACATCATGCATCATTGGAACATGGCAGGAGCATTGCACAAGCAAAAAGGCATCCTCCTGTATGCAAATGTACCATATGAATAGGTAAAGGTTGTTTTTTATTGGTCCTCTAGGGCTATCACAATTTGATTGTAGCCTATGTACCCATCACGAAAGCAATAATAGTCATGTTTGGCCAAACTGTTTGCATTTGGTCAATGAAAGGTAGAGGGAAATGGTCTTTTCTGGTGGGTTTGTTTAATTTTTTACAATCAATACACACTCGCCACCTAGTGACAGTTCTAGTAGCTGTGAGTTCATTGTTTTCATTTTGGATAATTGTCATTCCACCCATCTTTGGTAAACATTGTAAAGGATTAACCCACTCGCTGTCAAAAATTACATAGATAATACCTGCTTTGAGTAGTTTTACACCTCAACACATACTACCTCCTTCATTGTAGGGTTGAGTCATCTCTAATGCTCTCTGGAGGGTTTGTAAGAGTTTTCCATCAGAATTTTATGCATGCAAATGGTTAGACTTAATCCCTTGATGTCCTCAATCGACCATGCAATGGCTGATTTGTGATTCCTCAACACTCAAAGTAGCTTCTACTCTTCCAAACATGTCAAAGAAGAAGACATGATTACTAGGAAGGTAATCATTACTAAGAAATGCATACTTGAGGTGATCTAGTAGACACTTTAGCTCCAGTGCATCTTTTGCTTCTTTCACAACCGATTCTTCATGCAAAACTTCCACTTCATTACTGACTTTCTCTTTCAATAATGCTTCTAATTCAAGGACATGCTCCATGACTTCCTTAGTACCTGCCATATCTTGACTAATAGCATTTGCAATATAATTTTTCAGTGTTACACAATCATTCAAAACATCAATCCTATTACAAGAATTCTTCTCAATTGGAAAATTCATAACATGGTAAATATTAAATTTTACCTCTTCTTCATCTATCCTCAAGGTTAACTCACTTTGCTGAACATCAATTAATGCTCTTCTAGTTACTAAGAACAGTCTTCTAAGAATGAGGGGTACTTCATGGTCTTCTTTCATGTCTAACACCACGAAATCAACTGGAAAGATGAATTTATCCACCTTTGCTAGTACCTCTTCTATGATTCCAAAAGGGTAGGTTAAAGAGTTATCTTCTAATTGTAATGTGATGATGGTTGGTTTCACCTCTCCCAATCCAAGTTTCTTGAAAACTGACAAAGGCATTAACTTAATGGATGCACCTAAATCACATAATGTCTTTTGAAAAGAAGAATTTCCTATGGCACAAGGGATAGTAAAACTCCCTAGATCCTCTAGTTTTTTGTGGAAGCTTTCTCTGTAATATGGCACTGCATTCTTTAATTAGCTTCACTATCTCAAACTGTTCAAGCTTCCTCTTTTTTGACATTTCTTCTTTCATGAACTTGGCATAGCCTCTGCAAAAGGAATGTTAATGTTAATTTTCTTAAAAATTTCAATAAATTTGCTAAACTGCTCATCAATTTTCTTCTTTTGAAATCTTTGAGGAAAAGAAAGTTAGGGTTTTGGGATTAGAAGATTATCACAGAATGTGATTCTCCCTGGCTTGTAATCTTCTTTTTTTGATTTCTCTTTCTTTATCGGCCCTTCATTTTCTCCTTATGTTGCATCTTGCTTTACTACTTTGGAAGGTGGTTGTGTCTCTTCTTCCTTCTTTGGGGATCCTAACTCTTTTCTGCCTCTTAGAGTCATAGCATTACAGTGCTCCCTTGGGTTCTTTTCGGTGTTACTTGGAAAATTATCCTTGTTTGCACTTCTAGAAGAATTTACTATCTGTCCAATCTAACTCGACTCTCACTTACAAACGTGCCCAAAAGGTCTTCCAAAAATGGCTTCTTTTCAGCTTATTATGACTAATGTTGAGGCTAAAATCTGAGAGGATGGTTCAAGTTGTTCCTTGCATTGCCATAAGGGAGATTATCTTGGTTTCTCAAATTTTCAAGATAGTATGAGTTTTGCATGTTGTTCCCCCAAAACTTATTGTAACCCTTATTGTTGACAAACTGCACTTCTTCTTTGGTTGGATCTGCAGCCATGTATGCTTCAATTGGTAGAGAAGAATGAGATGACTCTCCTGCAGTAGACACTCCCTTAGGTGCAGAATTATCTATTGCTAATTGATGTGTTAAGACATCTATGCAGCGAGAGCTGTGATTGGGTCTACCGCATAACAACTTGCTACTTCTTCACCATGTTCCATTCATTCAGCCATTGAAAAGTATTAGATGTTGGGCATAAGCTTCATCCCCAGACTTTCTCATGAGTGAACCTCCTAAAGTAGCAACCACAATCATCCTAGTCAGACCATTCAACCCATTGTAGAACAATTGAATTTGAAGCCAATCAGGAAAATTGTGTTGAGGACACCTTTTGATAAAGTCCTTGAACCTCTCCTAGCATTCATAGAGCGGATCAAAGTCCATCTGGTCCATTTGTTTGAATTATCCTATCTCACTTCTGATTTGAGCAGTCTTCGCGGGTGGGAAAAATTTTGCTAGGAACTTTTCCACCATCTCATCCCACGTAGTGATGCTACCCAGTTGTAAGCTCTACAACTAACCTCTTGTTTTATCTCTCAACAAAAAATGGGAACAATCTTAGTTTGATGGCTTCATCTAGAATACCATTCATTTTCATAGTGTCACTGATTTCTCTAAACATTGCCAAATAAATATTTGGATCTTCACTTGATGAATCTCCAAACTGATTTTGCTACACGATGTTGATCAAAGCCAGTTTTAGCTCAAAGTTGTTTGCATGATTGTTGAATGAGCTATGCCAGAATAGTCATCATTAACCATCGGCTTGAATTAGTCCTTGATTGCTCTTGGTTGATTTGATTCTGCCATCATGCTTGATTTGGCTCTCTTTACCCTTTTGATTTCTCGAAGTGTTCTTTCAATCTCTGGATAAAATGGAGTCAAATCAAGTTCTTTTGGATCTTGCATACACTGTCAAGGAAACAAAAGAAATTGGATCTAGTAAAGATAATAGAATAAAAAAAATATTCAGAATAGATGAAAGAATAGAAATCCAAATTAAAATTAGAACTATCTTATAGCAATATTAGTGACAAATTAAACTATGTCAATCTCCAACAATGGCACCAAAAACTTTTTCACTACAAATTATACCTCAAGTGCACAGTGTCAAGTTTTATAGTATAGTAGTAAGAAAGTATCGGCTCCACAGGGATTGTGTATTCCAATGAATCACTATCTATTGCAGTGAATAATCCTAATTTTATTTGGAAGATCAACTGATGTAAATTTAATTAAAAGGTTAATATAGATAGGCTTTCGAATGAAAGATTTCAAGATAAAGAAGCTCTAAAGGATCTACTGCACTTATGCTTTATCATGGTGCTCTTAACTCATTATACATTGATCATTCTGTAGGTTTATAAATCAATAATGCTAATTTACGTAACTACCTCTCCCGAGTGCTAAGCTAAGTATTTACTCTCTACATTCCAATTTCGATATCCCCATAAAACTGGGAATGTAACAAATGCATTACACTCTATGATTCTTTTGAATGATTTCATAGAACCTAGAAGCTCTCCCAAGTCATCTGGAGTCCCATGTTATGATGCCTAGATTATATTCAAGATTACCTCTCCCAAGTGTTAAATCTCAAACATGTATTCATTCAATAAATGGATAATAAACTGAAAGCATTAAAATCAAAGCATCACAAATAAACCATCAAGAACTTTCAATCATATAACTCATTAATCGCACCATAATGTCAGCACAAGATCCATCTCTCCTCTAGGAGGAGTTTAGGTGCTCATAATGAAATGAGAATCCATAAAACATTCATATATCATTATCAAATACAGATCCCAGCTTTAATCCAAGTTTAAAATGATGAATAAGATAGAAAACACCAAAGAAACAAGGACTGAAATGGTAGCAAAATCCTCTCGATGGTGCTTGGCTTGGTTTGCAGCTTAAAGCTTCTTCCTCTCCAAGAATCTCCAAAAATGTCTCCTAAACTTTCCAAGATATGATCTAGGGTGACTTTTCTTTGCTTTTATACTTCTTCTCTTGAAGATTTGTTATTTTGAAACATTTTCAAGCAATTCCAAAAAATCTGTCATCGTTTCCAAGAAATTTGAGAAAATCCGGAATCCTGTCTCAAGCTTTAGTGTCATGGCACACACTCTCTATTTTCCATTTTCTCTTCTTCCTTGGACCTATGCCGCGACACAGTCTTCTTGTGATGTGGCACAAAGTTGCTAAATATTTCTTATTCTGATGTTGTGTTGCAACACAAATTTCTTGTGCTATGCCACAGACTTGCTGACTAAATTAATTAGTCTCCATTCTATTTTAGTGCTGCAACATAGCCTCCCTATTCTGTGGCATAAACTTGCTTTATTTTTCTTCAAATATGCTTTGGTTTTGCACCATGGCACAGTCTTCTTATGCTGTGGCACAGACTTGTTGTCCAAGCTTTTGCACTCTTTTATACTTCATTTCATTCCTTGTACTTTTTCCATCCTTTTTGAAGTTGTGTGCCTTCAAACAAACATCAATATAAATATATCAAATTAATTAAAAATAACTCAAGAACAAACCAAGAGTTAGCTTGAAAAGGAGTGAGATAAGTAAATATTATTCACTTATCAAGAAGCAAGTCAAAAGCTCTTCAGGGGCATCCTCAAAAAGCCAAAACTTAAGAAGTATATCAAAAATGGAATTCAAGCTTCAAAAACACTTCAGAAGTTTATCAGAAGCAAAAATATGATCAATAAAAGTGTAAGATACCAAAATCAACCTTTAGAAGAATCTGAAGTGCTCGACCTTCCAAAAATTCTGGCGTTGCCATAGTTCAGAAGTTCAAAAGAAGAGACTTAGAATTTCTACATTAAATGAACAATAGTAACTAATAGGTAGTTAAACTTCAGAAGTTTTGAAAACTAATCTCAAAAGTTTTGAAGCTAGACAAAAGAAGAAAGTTGCAGGGAAGCTTTAAATGTCCTTCTTTAAATAATCGAAAAGCTACCATAAATAATCATTACAGTTATGGTGTCTTCCATAATTTATGAAAAGAAGATTCAAACATTTGGTGAAGAAGTTGAAAAAGTTGAACAAAAATTACTCAGGCATTTACTAATGCTTCTCAGATTTAATTCCATGAGATCAGCTCAATTGTGCTACATTCCAACAAATATTCAAAGCAAATCATTCAATAACACTTGTAGTCTAATCTTTCTTGTTCTTTACTGCTATATTGATTATGCTTTTATCACTAAACTTTGTACACTCTGCCTATCAAGAGGCATTCATTTGTGTACATATTTACTTACTATTTTCTCTTTTTTAAGAAAAGGGCTTGCATCTTATAGTGAACATCAAGCAGGAAAACTTGCTAAAGATTGCATAAGTTATTGGTGAGCTTTAAAAACCAATAAGTGTTAGTGGAACCTTAGCTTAGCAAGAGAGGCTAACTCTAAGAAGTGGAGTAGGTACCTAGGTTAGGGGCTGAACCACTATAAAAACCATTGTCTTAGTGTACTATGTGATCTTTTCTATTTTATTTTAGCACTACCTTTTGAACTTGGCTAAAATTTTTAAAGGCTCAATTCCCCCCCGCCTTCTTGACCTTCTTAAACTACCAGTAGCTAGGGACCAATAATTAGTGTCAGAGTAGACTTCATTTGTTATTTCTTACATACTGGTCTATATAACTTGTGAAGAGATCCCAATTGCCAGCTACTTCCACAATACTTCAACTAAGGGTCAATCCACTTCCAGACCCCCATTATTTGATGGCATAAATTATGGGTACTGGAAGATGAGGATGAAAAATTCCTTGATTTCCATAGACTATCAATTATGGCTAATTATCAAAGATGGGATGATTGTCCTAAATGTGGAAGATAAATATACTGGTCCCTTACTAAATGGTAGCTCAAAAGGGGGAGTGAATTGAGTTTTTAAAAATTTTGGCTAATAACTTAAGAAGTGTGCTTAAAATAAGAGGAAGTAAATTTAATAGCATAAGTACACAAGATTTTATAGTGGTAACAAACAATTATTCATCAGGTAATTGATCACAAATGGGAGGCTTTTGCAATATTTCATCATCTTGTAGTTCCAGTCTTGAAAGATGATCTACTATAAGGTCTTCTCTGCCCTTTTTATCCTTGATTTCCAAGTCAAATTCTTGGAGTAATAGCACCCATTGGATGAGTCTTGGCTTTGCATCTTTCTTGGCAATAAGGTATTTTATTAATGAGTGATCAGTAAAATAATTACAGGATCTGAATTTATCAAAAGTAAAAACTATTGCAAGTAACTCCTTTGTTATAGCATAATTGAGTTATACATCATTGAGGATTCTGCTAGCCTAATATATAGTATGAAATACTTTATTCTTCCACTATCCTAGAATTGCTCCAATTCCATAGTCACTTGCATCACACATTAACTCAAATGGTTTATCCCACTTTGGTATAACAATAATGGGTGCTGAGATAAGCTTTTCCTTTAGGATATTGAGTGCCTTCTTGCAATCTTCATTAAAATCAAAAGGTGTACCTTGCACAAGAAGATTAGAAAGGGGCTTCAAAATTTTTGAGAAATCTTTGATGAAACTTTTGTAAAATCCCGCATGACCAAGAAAACTTTAAACTCGTTTCATAAATGTTGGTGGTGGGAGTTTTTCTATTATCTCTATTTTGGCTCGGTTAACCTCAATTCCTTTACATGAAATTGATGGCCCAAAACAATACCTTCTTTAAGCATGAAGTGACACTTTTCCCAATTCAACACAAGGTTTGTTTGTTCACATCTTTTCAACACTACCTCCGAATTTTCAAGGCAATGAGCAAAAGATTTACCAAAGATAGAGAAATCATCCATGATGACTTCAATGATTTTCTCCATCATATTAGAAAATATAGCCATCATACACCTTTGGAAAGTAGCTAGTGCATTACATAAACCAAAAGACATTCTTGTGAAAGCATATGTACCATATGGGCATGTGAATGTGTTCTTTTCTTGGTCTTCTAGAGCAATGGCAATCTGATTGTATCTTGAATAACTATCTAAAAGTAGTAGTTGATAAGTGAATTATGTTCACTTATGTTATGTCACTTTAAACAAACTTTTGGTTAATTTTTTAGTTGTGTTTAATTGATTTAAAGTCTTTTTGTTTGTATTTACTTGCAGGGACATGGAGGTAGGAAATATGATAGAAACATGGAGAATCAATAGCAAGAAAAGAAGAAATAGAATGAAGGGAAGGAATACAAAAAATACTAGTCAGAACACATGGACAGAACACCTTGCTGTGGCAAGGATTTCCCCTACCACAGTAAAGAACAAACTACATCAATATTGTTTGAGTCAGCAACATCATGCTGCGGCAAGGCATTCATCTGTCCCAGCAAGGCATTTCCCCTGTCATGACACAGAATCTAAAGCTTGAAATTTTCACCTGGCAGAGAGTCCTTGCCACGGCAAGGCCTTTCCATGCCGGGACAAGGTGCTGGAGATAGAAATCCTGAATTTTTGGATCTCGCTTGACTTGTGCAAAATGCTCAACCTCAATGGAGGGGGCAATAAAAACGAAGTGAGGGCACACTTTTTAGGGCTCTTTTGCAACGTTTTGAGGTGGAGAAACAAGTTTGAGAGGTAACTACACAAGATTGAAAGTGGAATCTTATTGTAAAAGGAAGCAGAGCTTACAAGAGAATAGAGGGCAGAGAACACTACGAGGAGAAGCATATTTCTTCATCTTTCTTTGTGCTATTTCAATTATTTTCCTTTATTAATCATGTTTAAAACATTATGTAGTTTTTTCCTTGATTCCATTGTGAGCTAAGCACTTTAATCTAGGGGAACAATATAGCCGAATAATGACTATTTGGTTTCATTATGTTTAATGCATTTCTTTAATTGTTCATTATTTATGCTAAGTGTTTAATCCCATTTTAATGGTTGTGAAAGAATGCTAGCCCTTTCAACATGATTTGTGATTCGATTTGAGGCTGAGAAGCAATAATAGAATTGGACCATAATTAAGAACCATAAGATTGTCATGATGATAGAGATATCCATGAAGCTTATGCAACATTATAAGTTTCTTGATCTTAATGCATCTTAATTAGTTGGGATGTTCATAGAGATGTAGGAAATTAGCCAATTGAGATAGGTTCCTATGACTTGAGAAAGAATAGCAATTAGTCAAGAGAAACTTGTTGTCAACATAAGAACAAACATTGATTGTTAAAATTAATGAAACTAAATATGATTTATCTGGTGAAAATGGACACCCCTAGATGTTTTAAATCATTATACATGTTATTATTTCTAGAATTCACATCACTGTAAAAGCTATTAATTTAGATCTTCTCTATTTACATCTTTACATTCAATTATCATAATTCAATCCTTCAAAAAAACCTAAAAGTTAGAGTAATTTGGTACTTGGTGAACTTAATCTTTGCGGGGACGATATCTCACTCTTTATTACTTGTTCGTGACACATGCACTTGCATTAAGAAAAATTTGCAACAAGTTTTTGGTGCCATTACTGGGGACTAACTTTGTGCCAATATCAAAATAAATAACTTTAGTTTTGCTTTGAATTTTTCCCTTCTTTGGTTACTCATTGGGTTTCTCATTTTCTTTTTAAGATTCTCCATAGTATATGCCAAGATCTAAAAGCACTAATCTGCTCTCTTTGATTCTGAGATAGAATGCACTCTTCAAAGAATTAGAAGAGAGAAAAAAGGCTGTTAGTTAACTACATAACATTATGGCTGATCCAAGAGAAGTGAACCAGAATCCTCCAAATCTTCCTTACAAGCCAATGCGAGATTATCAATTACCATTAACAACCGACATTCAGTCGGTAATCAGGAGGCCAACCAATCCTGCCAATAATTTTGAGATAAAGTCATTGACTTTACTAATGCTACAAGGAGTTCAGTTCAATGGGTTGCCTACTGAAGATCCAAATGCTTATATTGTTGATTTTCTAGAAATATATGACACTGTCAAATATAATGGAATATCTGATGATGCTATTCGACTTCGACTGTTTCTTTTTTCATTAAAAGATAAGGCAAAAACTTGGTTGAATTCTTTACTTACAAATTCTATCACTAATAGGGATGATTTGGCTCAAAAATTTCTTACCAAATTTCCCCCCTAGCAAAAATAGCAAGAATGCGGATGAAGATCAACAATTTCACTCAACATGATAGTGAAACTCTCTATGAAGCATGGGAGAGATACAAGGACCTATGGTAGATGTGTACAACCCATGGTAGAAGTGTACACATCAGGGGATGCCTAAGTGGTCACAAGTCTAAAACTTCTATAATGCAATGCTCGACACCATTAGAACCATGATAGATGCATCATCCAGAGGAACACTTATGAAAAAATCAGATGAGGATGCATACGATCTACTGGAAGAAATAGCCACACATAATTTTCAGTGGTCGACCGAGAGAGCTTTGTCAAAGAAGCCAACAAGTGTTTATGGGATTGATCCTATTTCTGCTCTAACTACTCAAGTTACAATACTTACAAAAAAAAATGTAGAAGAACTAGATAGGAGTTAATGCCATTCAATCTCCATCAATATGCTATGATTTATGTCAAGGCAATCATCCCAGTGAAGAATGTCAAACAAGCAATCCTTTTGCACAACTTGAACCAGAACAAACACATATTTTTGGCCATTTCAATAGGCAACAAAATAACCCATATTCCAATACATACAACCCAGGGTGGAGCCAAACTTAGCCTAGATAAATCAACAGAATATGGGATAGACACAGCAAGGATTTCCTCAACAAGGATTTTAGCAACAGGGTATTCAATAATAGAAGTAAGAAAAGAAGGCAAATTGGGAGACTGTAGTAGCCCAGTTGGCCAATAATACAAACAAGTCCATGGAAGATACAAGAACCAATTTGCAGAACCAGGCCACGAAGATTCAGAATCAATCTGCACAGATTCATAATATTGAAACTCAAGTGGCTCAGATAGCCAATCTTCTAAGCAATCGTCAGCAAGAAAATCTACCTAGTAACACTAAAGTGAATCCACGAGAGCAATGTCAAGCAATTAAATTGCAAAGTGGAAAAGAATTGGAACCCCCAGTGAGCAATGAGAAGAGCAAGTTAGAGGGTCAAGAGTAAGTGAAAGTCCTTCCTAATCTACAACCACTGCCTCATTAGCAACCACGTTCCTCAATACCTTTTCCTTTGCAATTAAAGAAAAGTAAACTGGATAATCAATTTGCTAAGTTCATGGAAGTCTTCAGAAAGCTTCACATCAATATATCATTTGCCAATGCCCTCACACAAATGTCTAGTTATGTAAAGTTCATGAAAGATATCCTTTCAAACAAGAGAAAGTTAGAAGAGTATGAAATGGTTGCTCTCACCAAAGAATATAGTGCAATCATTCAAAGAAAGCTGCCTTCAAAACTTAAAGATCCAGAAAGCTTCAATATTCTTTATGTCATTGGAACTATATTTGAAAAGGCATTATGTGATCTAGGAGCCAGCATTAATTTTATGCTCTTGTTAATTTAAAAAAAATTGGGGCAAGCAAGACCTACAACTATCTCTCTTTAGTTGGCAGACAGATCTACCAAGCACCTTAGAGGCATAATTGAAGATCTACTTGTCAAGATAGACTAGTTTATCTTTCCTGCAGATTTTGTGGTGCTAGACATGGAAGAACATAAACATGTCCTTGTCATTTTGGGGAGATCGTTCTTGGCTATGGGGAGAGCTTTAATTGATGTTCGGAAAGGTGAATTAAAGCTTTGGGTGTAGGACAATGAGGTGATATTAAAGGTGTTAAATGCAATCAAATATCTAGTAGCAACTGATAACTACTTCCGGATAGACTCATTGGATACCTTAGTATCTCAGCACTTGACAAGTTCAAAAGATCCACTGGAAGCCCATTTCTCAAACCCATTTCTCTCTCAACCAAATCCACATCCAAACATCCTTTTTCCTCACCCAATCTAGTCAACCAACACTCGAATCCCATCTCTTCTCAAGCCCTCATGTCCCCACAACCTCTTCACATAGCTTCAAGATTGGGAATGAGGAGCCCCATGAAATTTGGTGAGTTCTTACATTGTTGAAAGTTTTATTACCTTGTTCATCCTTTGTGGACATTTGGGAGTAGAAATCCTCCATTTTCCAAAGGCATTTTGGTGTGTATGGGAGGGGTTGACAAGTGCATGTGAAGTGCTTGTTGGAATGCTTCAATGGTAGACGTGGGCACATGAAGCTTTATTCTAAGTGAGTTTGCATATTTTCTATGGTGATGTGTATGTGCACAGTGGAATTGTATGGACATTTGTGTATGGGGGCTTCATCAAGTTGAAGAGAATTTGTAAAACAATTGGAACATATAGTTTATGCATGTGCTGTGTTTGTGAAATTGTCTAAGGGAGCCATCACTGCATTGTGAAGCTCAATTCATCAAGGTTGCTAGTTTTCTTTGGGTCATTGCATTATGTTTGTTCAAGAATGACTTGTGTTTGAGAAACATTATTATTATACCTCCCAAAGGCAAGAATGTAGTAGCTACAAGTCCTTCTAAAAAGAGGAAGAATACTAATTCTGAACCTATCATCAAGCCTACATTTGTTAGTAAAGAAGTTGAAGAAAGACACAGAACTTCACTCGTATTCAAGAAGTGCGTGCAAGACAGGAGTTTTCATGACCCAAGGCGTCACATTCTTGTTGTAATTAGAGAGCGAAACTGGGAAGAATTCACTAAATAATTAGCAGCAGCACTTGTCCCGATTATAAGGGAGTTCTATGTATATGTGCTGGAACACAAGGAACACAAAGCACTAGTGAGAGACAAGTGGGTTCCATTTGATTGAACCACAATTAATGACAAATATCAACTGCCTAATATTCCAAATGATGATTTCTCAATAATGGAGCACAATGTTGATTTTGAAGAGATAATCCGGAGCATTGTAAAGCTAGGCACAGTATGACAATGTCAAGACTAGGAGTGTGTAGCTTCCCTAGCAAGAGCTTGACCCTCCAAGGAAAAGTTTGGCATTACTTTATTTCAGCAAAGTTAATGCCAACCTATCATGTCTTGGGCATTTACAAGGATAGGGCTATCTTAAACTATGCTATTTGAAAAGGGATGTCCATTAACGTTGGGAAAATCATTTAAGCTATTATCATAAATATGGCCCACTTATCGACATCTAAAGGTGGCTTTGGTCATCTGTCATTGATCTATGACCTGTGTCTACGAGCAGGCATGCCATCCAGCTCATTTGAAGAGATTTTACATTCCAAGCTTGCCATTATACCTGAAATGATCAACAAGATTCTCAACCATAGAGGCCTTAATGATGAAGAAGCCCCTCCCTGTGGGCATGGTGCACTAGGTCCTAACACAAGTGCTATAAGAGCGAGCTCATCTCGTCAAGGTGCCAGACCACAAGATACTGATGCCATTGAACTGTCCAACTTGTGAGATGAAGTACGACAAATCAAAGGGCAAATTTCTCAGTATTTTGCCCAACAAGGGCCGCTTGCTGACTACTTGATGCAGTGCCATGTTACTTTGGCTGCCGCAGTCCCCACTCCAATATAGCTTCCCCCACCTCTAGTATTTCCACATGCGGCTACCTCTGATGCCTGCTACGAAGAAGCTAAAATTGCAGAGGATAATGATAAAGATTCCGATGAGAAAGAAACTGATGATGATGATGTCGAAGATGAAGAGTCTGGTTAGACTGAATGAACTCCTACAAGGAAGTTTTGCAACTTACATGTTCATTCCACATTGAGGACAATGTCGTTCTAAGTTTGGGGGTGGTTGTTTATGTTTCTTGTCTTCCTTTTGTTACTTGTTATGTGCTATGTCTTGTGTTAATTGTTATGTTCAGTTTGTTACTTGAGATATTATGTTGTTTTTGTTTTAACATGTGTTATTTTATTATGACCTTCATATCCTTGCTTTAAAGGAAATTTGTTTTAAAATAGTTATTTTAAAAATATTCTTCTAGAGTTAGTTTGCTTTATGTTTTTCTCACAAAAAAATGAGTTCAGTTGTACGAGATCAATGATAAGAGTAGGATACATTTAATATAACTTGCAGAAAATGGAAAACTCATATTCAGTCTGTATACTTAACCTAAGCATTTGTTAAGTTACACTTAAGACTCCTCATTCATTTGAACACTTATCCATGTGTGTTTGGGCACTTGTGTACTGAGATATGGTTTAGGCTATGACTTATTTCAAATCCAAAAGCTTGTTTTGACCATCATTCTAGCCAAAATTTTAATAATAAATCATTGAGAAAATGATTTATTCATTCATTGTTCAGCTTGAGCCATTCTAGCTAACCTAACATAATATTATAATTAGTATCCCCATTGAGCTTTGATGATATTTAGTTTTTCACTATTTAACCTCATCACCCGAAACCAATTAAGACTGAAAAACCATATTCGATCAATTTAGGGGCATAATTGATGTACATGATTATTAGAAAAGTATGAATGGGAGCAGAAGAAAACAAGTTTGGGGAAGTGAAAAGAATGATGCCAAAACAAGGAAAAAAGGGTGTCAAGTAAAAAGAAAAGATGAGGATTTACTTTTCACTTTAGGGGGGACCACATCCCATGAATTCAAAGAAAATAGGTTTAGGGGTGTGGTAGTAATACAACACATTTATGGATTTAGACAAATAGAGAATGCAGTCATTGAAAATAACATTGTACATTTCTATGTCTCTACTTTGTGAATCCTTTATCCGCTTTTCTTATTAGCCAAACCTAAGGCTCCATTATAAGCCTATTAAGGCCTATTGATTCTTAATGATAAGTTGTTAAAATTAGTGAAAGAGTGTTGAGATATGAGCTTATGGAGTAACACGACATGTTCCTTCAGTTGCTAGACTAGTCTAAGTCATAACTAAACAAATGACATTGGCTAGATCTTATGCACTCACATGGGAAATCAAAAGTAAAACTAAAACAATGCTTGAGTTAGTGTACTAGATGTGGAATATGAGTTGAAATTTTCTTGAAAGTTACATACATGTGATGTCATTTTGAGATTTCTATAAGCTAAACACAATTGTTGATTCTGTTTCTATTTATCTATAGAAGAATGTGTTTTGTAAAATCATAAGTGTTGATTTGTTACGTTTTATTTTTGCTCGAGGACTAGCAAAAAGTTAAGTTTGGGGGTATTTGATAAGTGAATTATATTCACTTACACTTTGTCATTTTAAACTAACTTTTGGTTCATTTTTGAGTTGCGTTTAATTAATTTAAAGTCTTTTTGTTTGTGTTTACTTGCATGGACATGGAGGCAAAAAATATCATAGAAACATGGAGATCAACAGTAAGAAAAGAAGAAATGGAATGAAGTGAAGGAATACAGAAAATACTGGTCAGAACACCTTGCTGTGGCAAGGCTTTCCCTTGCCATGACAAAGAACAAACTGCATCAATATTGTTTGATTCAGCAACTTCATGCTGTGGCAAGGCATTTCCCCTACAATAGCATAGAACTTGAAGCTTGAAATTTTCATGTGGAAGAGAGTCCTTGCTGCAGTAAGGCCTTTCCATGCCATGGCAAGGTGTTGGAGATAGAGATCCTGAATTTTTAGAACTCACTTGATTTGTGCAAATGCGCAACTCTAATGGAGGTGCTATAAAAATGAAGTGAGGGCACATTTTTAAGGGCTCTTTGGCAAGGTTTAGAGACAAATTTGAGAGGCAACTACACAAGATTGAAGGTGGAATCTTATTGTAAAAGGAAGAAGAGCTGACAAGAGAATAGTGGGCAGAGAACACTACGTGGAGAAGCCTATTTCTTCATCTTTCTTTGTGCTCTTTCAGTTATTTTTCTTTGTTAATCATGTTTAAAACATTGTGTAGTGTTTTCCTTGATTCCATTATGAGCTAAGCACTTTAATTTAGGGGAACGATGTAGCCGGATAATGCATATTTTGTTTCATTATGTTTAATGCAATTCTTTGGCTGTTCATTATCTATGTTGGGTGTTTAATCCAATTTTAATGGTTGTGAAAGAATGCTAGCCCTTTTAACATGATTTGTGATTCAATTTGAGGCTGAGAAGCAATAATAGAATTAGACCATGATTAAGCACTATAAGATTGTCATGATGATAGAGATATCCATGAAGCTTATGCAACATTATGAGTTTCTTGATCTTAATGCATCTTAATTAGTTGGGATTTTCACAATGATGTAGGAAATTAGCCAATTGAGATAGGTTGCTATAACTTGAGAAAGAATAGCAATTAATCAAGAGAAACTCGTTGTCAACATAAGAACAAAAATTGATAGTTAAAATCAATGAAACTCAATATAATTTATCTGGTGAAATCGGACACCCCTAGATGTTTTAAATTATTATCTCTATTATTGTTTCTAAAATTCATATCATTGCAAAAGCCATTAATTTATTTCTTTTCTATGTGCATCTTTACATTCACTTATCATAATTCAATCCTTCAAACAAAACTAAAAGTTAGAGTAATTTGGTATTTGGTGAACTTAGTCTTTGTGGGAACTATATCTCACTCAATCTTTATTACTTGTTCACGACACATGCACTTGCGTTAAGAAAAATTCTGCAACAGTAGTAATCAAACCCAACTAACTGATCTAACATTTGATCAATTAATGACAATGGGAAGTGATCTTTTCTTGTAGTAGCAATCAACTTCCTATAATCAATGCATATTCTCCACCCTATGACAATTCTTAATGGAATCAATCCATTCACTATTGTCATTCCACCTTTCTTTGGGATGACTTCCACAGGCTGACCCAAGAACTATTAGAGATAGGATAAATCACACTTGCATCTAGCCATTTAAGTACCTCCTTGTAAACCACTTCCTTCATAGTGGATTCAATCTTTTTTGAGCTTCTACTAATGGTTTGCAATTATCTTCTATTAATATTCAGTGCATGCACAAAGCTAGACTGATTCCTTTCAAATCAAAGATGGACTACATAATAACTAACTTGTACCTTCTTAGGACTTAAAGTAACTTGTCTTCTTCTTTTGTAGAAAGGCTAGAAGAAATTATCACTAGTAGTGAAGAAGATTCTCCAAGGAATGCTTAACATAGATGAACAAGTAACTGCTTGAGTTTAAGTATTGGTGGTTTCTCAATTGAAGGAACAAATGGAGGAAGGCTTTGTCCCAAAGTTTCAATGTATTTTCAATTATTTTGAACCAAATGAGTCCAACCAATGAAAAATTTTTGTGATATCTTCTTCCACAAGAGCAAAAGGAGTATGATGAGTTAAACTAGTTTCTAGTGGATCTTCTAAATTTCTCAAGTGTTGTGATATAAAAGTATTCATTAAGTCTATTCAAAAGCAGTTGTCACTTGTTATCAGATACTTTATTACATTGAATACCTTAAATATCACTTCATCATCCTGTACCTGAAGCTTTAAGTCATCCTTCTGGACATCAATCAATGCTCTCCCAGTAGCCAAGAATAGTCTCCCTAATATGATAGGAACATTTTATCTTCTTCTATGTCCAACTCCACAAAGTCTGTGGGAAATATGAACTTGTCAGTCATGACACATACATCTTTATAGGTGCTTGATGGATCTGTTTGCCAATTGTACAAAGATAATGGTGGGTCTTGCTTCGCCTAACCCCAATATTTTATAGATAGATAAAGGCATAAGATTAATAGTAGCACCCAGATCACATAATGCCTTTTCAAATAAAGAATTTCCAATGACACATGGAATAGTGAAGCTTCCTGGATCTTTGAGCTTTGGAGGTAGCTTCCTTTAGATAATGGCATTGCATTCTTTAGTGAAAGCAACTGTCTCATACTCATCTAGTTTTCTTTTGTTCAAATGAATGTCCTTCATGAACTTCACATAACTTGGCATCTGTGCAAGAGCATCAACAAATGGAATATTGAAGTGAAGCTTCTTGAAAACTTTCAAAAATTTTGGAATTTGCTTATCTAGTTTACTCTTCATGAGATGCTGAGGGACAGGTATGGAAATGGTGGGTTGCTGAGAAAGTAGTGGTTGAGGTTTAGGGAGAACTTCCACTCTCTCTTGGCTTTTTGACTTGTCTATTTCATTGATCAATGGAGGCTCCAATTCTTTCCCACTTCTCAAGGTGATTGCCTGACATTATTCTTGTGGATTAACTTTAGCGTTGCTAGGCAGATGTCCTACTTGGGAATTGCTAAACATATTAGCTATCTGAGCCAATTGAGCTTAAAGGTTCCGAATTTGTGCAAATTGATTTTGAATTTGAGTGCATTGATTCTGAATCTTAGTAGATTGGTTCTGCAAATTTACCTTTGTCTCAGTAATAAAATTTTCTATCTTGGCCAAAAGCTTATGTGAGGTATTGGCCAATTGAGCTACATCAACCTCCCAATTAGGTTTCTTTTCTTGTTGCTGAAATCCTTGCTAAGATTGCCCCATATTCTACTAATTTCTCCAAGAAAAGTTTGGATGATTTCACCACCCTAGATTATATGTGTTGAAATAAGGGTTGTTTTGTTGCTGCCTATTAAAGCTTCCAACAAACTATGCCTATTATGGTTCATGTTGCATGAATGGATTGCCTACTTGAGATTCTTCACTGGGATGATTACCTTGATAGAAATCACAGAAAATTTGAGGGGTCTGAATGGGATTTACTCCCATTTAGTTCTTCTGCATTTGCGTTGTGACGGTTATAACTTGAGCTGTTAAAGTAGAAATTGGATCGATTTCATAGACTCTCATTGGCTTCCTTGCCATAGCCCTCTCACTTGGCCATTGGAAGTTATTGGTGGCCATATCTTCCAGCAACTAATATGCCTCATCTTCTAATTTCTTCATTAGTGTTCCACCTGCAGAGGCATCTATCAATGTTCTGGTGGTTCTATTTAGTTTATTATGGAAAATTTGAACTTGTATCCACTTAGGTAGCCCATGATGTCTTTTGCAATGGCTCCTTGTATCTCTCCCAAGCATCATAGAGAGTTTTGCCTTCATGTTGGGTGAAATTGTTGATCTCCATCCGCATTATTGTTGCTTTTTCTTGAGAAAAAAATTTGGCAAGAAATTTTTGAACTAAATATCCCAACTAGTGAAAGAATTTGCGGGCAAAGAATTCAACCAGATTTTTGCTTTGTCCCTCAAAGAAAAAGGGAACAACCAAAGGCAAATGGCATCATCAGAGACTCCATTGTATTTGAAAGTATTACATATCTCCTGAAATTTGGCAATGTGGGCATTCAAATCCTCGTTGGGCACTCCAATCAATTGATCTTGTTGGATCATCTGCAAAGTCACCAGCTTTATCTCAAAATTATTAGTAGCAATGGCTGGCCTTTTGATCATAGGTTGAATTCCAGTGATTGTTGGTAATGCATAATCTCATAGTGACATTTGTAGAGATTCTCGTTCACTTCTCCCAGATCATCCATGGTATTCTACAACTGACTGATAGCTTCTCTTGTCTCCCTTCTTATCCTTTGAAGCATACCTTCTATCTTAGTTTCAAAAGGGATCAAATTGCTACTCTTGAACTTTTGCATACACCTATGGAAAATTCTGAAAAAGAAACAAAATTGAAGTAAATAATAAAAATGAAGAAAAAAATTTCCAAAGCAAAACTAGAGTTATTTATTTTGATATTGCCAAAACAATAGTACCTGGAAATGATGCCTAAAACTTGTTGCAGATTTTCCAAATGCAAGTGTATGTGTCGCCAACAAGTAATAGAATGTGAGCAAGAGATCGTTCCCATGAGGACTGAGTTACCAACTACCAAAGTACTCTTAGTCTGAATTTTTTTTGAAGAAACTAAATATGGTGAAAAATATGGAAAAGAAAAGAAATCTAAATGAATTGGATTTTAACAAAAATGCAGAGGATGAGCAGACAGGAAATCAATGGTTAAGACATCTAGGGGTTTCTAATTTCACCAGATTAATCCTATTTCATTTTATCCAATTTAATCAATTCATGTTTATTCCTATGTAGATAATGAATTTATCTTTTATAATTGTTATTCTTTCTCAAGTCATGACAATCTATCTCAATTAGCAAATTTTCTATATCTCTATGAAAATTTTGAACTAACCAAGATGTATTAAGATTAAAAAATTCATAATGTTACATAAGCCTCTTGGATATCTCTATCATTATGACAATCTTATGGTGTTTAACCATGGTCTAATTCAATTATAACATTTTAGCCTTAAATTGAATTACAAATTATGTTAAAAGAGCCGACACACTTTCACAGGCATTAAAATAAGATTAAACACTCAACATAGATAATGAATAAACAAAGAAATAATTGAAAAGGATAAAATGAAACATTCATAATCTAGCTACATCATGCCCCTAAAATAGAGTGTTTAGCTCATAATAAAACCAAAAGAAACCCTAAATATTTTCTTAATCATGATTCCAAAAGAAAAGAACTTAAAAAGAACTAGAAAGAACACAAAATCACTGTCTCCAGCTAGCCTCTTTCTCTTTCTCCTTTGTGCACAGTTGTGTCCTTGCAAAAATTCCCTTCATGTACATGTTAATATCCTATTTATATCCCCCCTAATTTGGTTTAAACACTCCTTCCATAAATTAAATATTTTTATGCAAAATAATCAAAAGTTTCCGAAAATAGCACAAGTGTCGCACTTCCTGGCACCACGACTGATAAGCTCATAATATATCATATTTTTATATCTAAATTTACATATTTAAGATCCAATTTTAATCTATTTTTAGTGGCTTATATTAACATTTAAATTAATATTGCATTTAACAAAGTTTGTTTTATTGTTGACATAAAATTCTATAAAATGAAACTGAGGATTACAAAAGGTGTTAATTTAAAGTAATTTTTAGGACTGATGTGGGCATATTTGGAAAATATGTTCAACATAAAAGTCTTAGCCCTTATTCCTATCTTTATAATTAATAAATACTCATATGATTTTGAGTTTAGATGAGAAATTTATGGCTAAAATAGTGCAACTATCTCTAGAGCTTCACATTTGTCCACTAGTTTGTTTGACAAAAGGTGTCATTTTGAGGGCCCATAACTTATAGAGGATGGATGATTCAAAAAACATGATCAACATGAAAGTTGTATCTCCTATAATTTTCTGTCTAATTAAAAAATAATCATCCAATTCTATGTTCTTACTAGAAATTTATGATCAAAATACTAAAACTCTCTCTAGAACTAGTTTGTCTACAGTAAGTGGAGATTCGTCTATTGGAGATAGAACTTTGTCTATAGTAAGTAGAGATTCGTCTGCTGGAGATAGAACTTTGTCTATAGACTACACATAAATGACTAACCATAAACAAAGTAGATTCAAAAAATGCAAAAACATTTTTTGGACAAAATAGAAGTGCGAAACATGAAGATTTCACATATGTTGAATGTGATGTTATTATCCAAACTATGATTTCAGAATTTAGCAATGTATTTTTAGCAATTGGATCCCACAATCATTAGCACTTGCAATTATTTGAGTTATCTTTGGAAGCAAATTCCTCCACACAAGTTACCAAAATTTTCTGAAGTTCAAAATCCGTTAGCCATTGCAATTTTTGGAAGGCATTTTTGGAAATTAGTTGCGCAATTTTATCTATTTTGGAATTCTTATTTTTATGCATAGAAGCTATCTTTTTGTGTGAAAAGATATAGTTATTCTTAGAAGAGGATCTTTGTACGTAAGGGACTTTCAATTTGTGGAGGAGTTCTACTAAAACCTTGCTACTTGGGATATTTAAGGATGTTAAGAATAGAGTTTAAAGAGAGTTTTTTTTAGGACAACATGGTTCAATATAGAGAGAGAAGTTTTCCAAGGGAGCAAGAAAAGGATTTTAAGATCTGTGATCATGCATATTTTGGAGAGTTTTATTTCGGTTTTCATTATGGACTAAATTCCTTTTTTTGAGGCAATGATGTATCCCTCCTTGATATTCATTGCTAATAGAGATTATTGGTTTATTAATTCAGTATCATCTTGTTTCATTTATTTTTTTAATGAAATCATCTGATTTATTTAATTATTTGATTGCCAATTATGTGAATTAGCTTAATTATCATTGAGTATGTAATTAAGGTAGACACTATATGCTAAACCATGTAATGTACTCTTTTGAATGAATGAGTAGATGGTTAAGGTAGATGTCATATGCTAAACTATTCTGCTTGGTTCATTAAAGTTCTTCTGGTCTTCATGAGTTTTTAATCTCAATTATACGATATGTCATAGATAATTGGAATGGGAGAAAATACTAGATTTAAACCCGGATGCCTAATGGTAATAATCATACAATAGATAGAACGAACCCAAGACACTAAATTGATACGAACATCTTAACAACAATGAATATCATTAAGTGATGAAGTCAGATCTCTAAACTCTTATAACCTGAAATCTCTCTTACATTACTCACTGTCATTATTTTCTATTATCTTACATTACACTTTTAATTACTTAGTCATTAATTTATCTTCTTGATTTAGGACAACTTGGTTTTAGTAACTAGAAATAATTAAATCAGTTTGATAGTCCTCTATGGGATCAACCCTTGCTTTGCACACTATACTGCTATACATTTGTGCGCTTGCGAACAATTATAATTTGACCATCAAGTTTTTGGCGCCTTTGTCGAGGAACCATTCTTAAATTGATTTGATTAATTTAGTTATAATTTTTCTTTTTAGTTGTTATATTTTATTTTATTTAGGAATTTTAAATTCGTTCTTTCTTTTGCAGAACTGTGAATGCAAGGAAGATGATCACTGAATCCAATTCTGTTGCCCTTGAACGATCACATTAATAAAGTGAAAATACAGATAGATAGCATAAGTGAAGAAGTCATTCAAATGGCTGACAATGTGCAGAACTGAGTGGTTCAACAAGCTCAATAGCTTATGAAAGAGTTTGCATGCCCATCGATTGGAATCTCACCTTTATGCATTGTTTTCAATGACAATGCTAGGAATTTTGAGCTGAAGCATATACACTTTAACATACTTCCTTCTTTTCATGGTGTAGCTATAGAGGATCCCTTAACATTCATGTATGATTTATATGTAACTATTCAAACTTTTCCTTTGAAAGGTTTAATTGAAGATCAATTACATATGAGATATTTTCCTTACACCTTGAAGGATGCAGCAAAAACATGGTTCATGACTTTGGCTCCTGGATCATTGACTACATGGGATGAAGTATATAACAAGTTCATTGGTAAATTTTATTCCCATGCTAAAACAAAAGAATTGAGAAGTAAGATTGCCACTTTTTCTCAAATGGATGGGGAAGCATTCCATAAGGCATGGGAGAGATTTAAGGCATTACTGATTCAATGCCCTCACCATAGGTATCCTCTTGAATTACTTAGTCAATTTTTTTATGATGGACTAAACATAACCATGCCAATCTATGGTTGATAATTCTACAAGTGGAGCAATGGGAGAAAAGACCCCACAAGAGGTATATGATCTATATGAGATGCTTGAAGCAAACTTCTAACAGAAGAGTGTAAGAGGTAGGTCTAGAGGAATTTATGAGATCAACTCTAACATCAATCTTTCTATGCAGATGTCAAAGATGGTGAAACAAATAAAGGTGATGTGCTCTATGATAGTGAACTTGAAGCAACCTATCCCTACTGAGGTTTGTTCAATTTGTGGTAATCCAGGACACTCATAGAATATTTACCCTTCTAATGAAAATTTTGCAAGAGTTTTAGAGAAAGCAAACATAATGAATTTCTACAACCAGCAACCATATAATGATCCTTATTCGAATACTTACAATCATGGTTGGAGCAATCATCCAAACTTTTCATGAAACAATAACCACAATCAGAATCAAGCTAGAACTGCTTTTCAACCCATGAAACACACTCTTGAGGAGATAGTTTAGACTTTTATCCATGCAGCTGAATCAAGACTTCAGAAAGTGGAGGCATCAATAAAGAAGATAGAAACATAGCTAGAGTAGATTATAGAAGTTATGCAGAGTCACACACCTAGAAAGTTGCCAAGTCAGTTAGAGCAAGCAAGAGAAGTCACAACATTGAGAAGTGGAAAGGTAATTGACAATAAAGTTGGTGACAAATATGATGAATCTAATGGTTCTGTAGGAATAAAAAATGGGAAGAAGAAGGTAGAGGAGGAAGTGCATACAAGAAGGTGTGTTTCCAATAGTTGACCCTCCAGTCAACTAGAAGACACCACCACCTTATGATCAACTAGTGCCTTTTCCAGGAAGATTAACGCAAAGCAAATTGGACAAATCATTTTCTGATATTTATGATATCGTTTCCAAAGTTAATGTTAACTTAACTTTTCTTGACATGATTAAGAACATGCCAGCTTATGCTAAGTTTTTGAAAGAACTAACCTCAAGGAAGCGTAAGTATGAGCCTCATGAAAAGGTGATAGTTTCAAAAGCAGCTAGTGCAGTTCTGCAAACAAATTTTCCTCCAAAGTTGAAGGATCCAGGTAGTTTTAATATCACAATCACTATTGAAGGAACAAATAAGGTATAAGGTAAAAGCTATGTTAGATTTAGGAGCAAGTATAAATCTGATGCCTTATTGTGTTTACTTACAGCTTGGTTTGGGAGATTTGAAACCTACTACAATGTCTTTACAACTTGTAGATAAATTAGTAAAATATCTTAAAGGCATTATAAAAGATATATTGGTGTAGATTGACAAACTTATTATTCCTGCAAATTTTTTTTATTTTTGACATGGAGAGGCAAGTGACTCCAAAGAGAGAGGTGCCCATTCTTCTGGGGAGCCCATTCATGGCAATAGGTAGGACGATCATTGATGTGCAGAATGGGAAGTTGAAAATGACTATTTTGGATGAGACTGTGAAATTTTTTGTTTATATCATCTACTTTTGTGCAACAGGAAACAAAAGACAAATTGGCACTAGTGTGTACAAACGAAGAATTCCTTGTGGAGGCTAAAGAAATCAAAGAGTTGAAAGAAGGTTTGGATAGTGTAAAGGAAGTCAAAGAATATGAAGTCACCAAGGATGTTTTGACACATTTGAATTTTAATTTGGCACCATCAATTGCCACACCACCTAAACTAGAATTGAAACAATTACCATAGAACTTAAAATATGTATTTCTTGGTGTGAATGATACTCTTCCAGTCATGATTGCTGCTGACTTATCTATTGATGAAGAGAATAAGTTGTTGAATGTATTGACAGAGCACAAGGAGCCTATAGGTTGGACTTTAGCTGACATCAAAGGAATTAGCCCCACTATGTGCATGCACAAGATTCTGTTGGAAGATGATGCAATGACTTTTAGGGAGGCACAAAGAAGACTTAACCTAGACATGCAAGATGCTGTTAGAGCAGAAGTAATCAAGTTGCTAGATGCATGTATTATTTACCCAATTTTTGACAACAAATGGGTAAGTCCAGTTCATGTGTTACCAAAACATTCTGGTATTTTTGTTGTTAAAAATGATAATAATGAGTTTGTACCAATAAGAATGACTACAAGATGGCAAATGTACATAGATTATAGAAAACTCAATACAGCCACAAGAAAGGATTATATTCCTCTCCCTTTCAATGATTAGATGCTTGAATGATTGGCAGGTCATGCTTACTACTATGTTCTAAATGGTTTTTTAGGTTACAATCAGGTTCCCATTGCTCCAAAAGACTAGGAAAAGACAACCTTCACCTACCCGTTTGGAACTTTTGCTTATTGGAGGATGCCTTTTGGTTTGTGCAATGCCCCTACAACCTTTCAAAGGTGTATGATGTCTATTTTTATGATTGAAAGGGTTATAGAGGTTTTCATGGATGATATTTCTATCTTTGGTGATTCATTCGATGACTGTCTTAATAACTTGAAATTGGTTCTTAAAGAGTGTGTTAAAATGAATTTGACATTAAGTTGGGAGAAATGTCATTTCTTAGTTAAGTAGGAAATTGTGCTAGGATATATTGTCTCAAGTAGAGGCATTGAAGTTGACAAGGCAAAGATTGACATGATTGCTAAATTGCCCCCTCCCACTTCAATCAAGGGAGTGAGGAGTTTTCTGGGTCATACAAGTTTCTATAGATAGATCATAAAAGACTTTTTAAAAATTTCTAGACCGCTATGTAACTTGCTAGCTAAAGATGGGACGTTTTGTTTGGATGATGAGTGCCTTGTTGCAATCAATACTTTGAAAGAAAAACTAACCTTTGCTTTGGTTTTAGCAATTCTTGGGTGGTCCATTCCTTTTGAGCTTATGCATGATGCATCTAACTTTGTGTCTATGTTATCATAGGACAAGGAATAGATAAATTGCCTCATGTGATTCATTATGTAAGTAGAACTTTGAATGAAGTACAATTGAATTATTTCACCATTGAAAAATAATTGCTAGCAATTGTGTTCACGTTGAAAAAGTTCCACATATATCTGATTGGTTCGAAGGTAATTGTCTATTCTAATCATGCTCCATTGAAATATTTGCTAAGTAAGATGGATGCCAAGCCCAGGTTGATCAGGTGGATATTATTGCTACAAGAATTTGACCTAACAATCAAGGATAAGAAAGGTAATGAAAATGTTATACTTGATCATCCGTCCAGACTAGTAGAAGGAACTGGCTTTGAGTAGGAGAAAGATAAAGAGAGCATTTCCATCAATGAGTTTTTCCTGATGAGCAATTATTTTCTGTAAAAGGGAGTAAACCTTGGTATGCTAATATTATTTGGTTAAGGGAGTTTTTAATCCTATGCTGAATTCATAGGGAAGGAGGAGGTTATTGTCTGGAGGAAAACATTACTTTTGGGATGATCAAATTCTATTCAAACTTTATCCAGATTAAATCATTAGACATTATAACTGAGAATGAACAATAGAGCATTTTAAGTCACTACCACGTATTCAGCTATCTAGGGCATTTTGGAGGGAAGAAAATTGCTCTCAAAGTTTTCTAATCTGGTTTTTACTGGCCAAATATTTTTAAGGATGCTCATGCCTTTTGTGCAAGGCATGATAGGTTCTAGAGAATAGGTAACATTCGTAAAAGAGATGAAATGTCACTCATTAGTAATCTTGTGGTTGAATTATTTGATATATGGGGCACTGATTTCATGGGCCCATTCCCATCACCTAATGGGAACATATATATTTTGCTTGCTATTGATTATATGTATAAGTGGATTAAGGCAATGGCCACTAAAACTAATGATGCTAATATTGTGTTAAAATTTCTAAAAGATAGGATTTTTTCTAGGTTTGGCACTCCAAGAGCATTCATTAGTAATAGAAGAACTCATTTTGCAATAAGGTATTTGCAGCTGTTTTGAAAAAGTATAACAACAATCATCAAGTTGCAACACCTTATCATCCTCAAACTTCTGGACAAGTTGAAGTAAGTAACAGATAGATCAAAGCAATTCTGGAGAGGACAGTGAACACCTCAAGGAAAGATTGGGCAATATAGTTACATGATGCACTTTGGGAATATAAGACTGCATTCAAGACCCCAATAGGAATGAGTCCTTACAGACTTGTCTTTGGGAAGGCATGTCATCTACCTATGGAGTTGGAGCACAAAGCATACTGGGTGATAAAGAAACTGAACTTTGATTTGCAAAAGGTAGGTGAAGAGAGAAAGTTTCAACTGAATGAACTAGAGGAGTTGAGAGATGAAGCTTACGAGAATGT
>JAYJMB010015424.1:18512-36652 GCA_036873735.1 Pouteria campechiana
AACATTCAATTAAAATTAATTCATCATATACTTAAAATTTACATATTCAATATCAAACTAAATTTTCAAATCCAAATAAAATAATAAGTTTATCAAGTAACTAAATAAATTATAAGTTTAAATAATACTTAATTAGTTTCAAAGAGATTTTTAAAAAGAACATTGAGATGAGAATGAAAATAGAAAGATAAAATTAACTAGAGGAAAATTCGATTATACTAAGAATAGAAATAAGAATCACGTGAATGATATAAAATTGGTAAGTCATTTGTATTTCAAAAAAAATAAATAAAAACAAGGAACAATATAAATATAAATGATGAAAAGCAAAAAATATATAGTTTTTAATTATATAACTAATAATATGCATTTTGAATGGGTTTCGAATTGGGTTATTATGAACCCAAACTCAACCCAAATTAGAATATGGGTTGGGGTTACCATCAACCTATACCATTTAAAATATTGGGTTGGGTTCGGGTTAACCCAACCCGAGTTGCACTAATGGGGCCAGGCCCGCCTGGCACAAGACACGTTGTATTTTCCTCTCGCGCACACAGCCGTCACCGTCCAGCTGCGTGCGATGCCCACTCCTTCTGACAATCCTAGCCAATGGTCTCTCCATCAGCATCAGACCCTCACCGTTGGTCAGTTGTCCTCCTGCGTATTTTCGTATGTTTCTTGCGCGCACGCTTGCGCGGCAGTCAGACAGCAAGCAAACTAGAAGCGTGGAATTATCAAGAATGCCAGTCGTCCACGACAGCCCCCATTAATGGCCGGGTCTAAGTAGCAGCATCGACAGGCTCAGATGACTCGAAATGTGCGGCCCACTGCTACCAAACCATACGATTTCACGAGTAATTAAAAATCGGGGAAGCGGATGGTTGCTGCTCGTCTCTTTGCCTTTTCTTCTCCCCTCCTGCTACTGCTGCTGCTGCTGCCGCCCACCTACTCAAAATCCCGTCAAACCTCCCATTTTTCTCCTCTACCACCTGACTGCCGAACTGCCTTTTGATTGAATCGAAAGGAAGGGCGAGAGAAGGAAGACGGAAAGAACTCGCAGTTGGATAAAGGTGTGGACAGATTGGCAGAAGGGAATTAAAAGCTTCCAGGAAAAAAAGGGTGAGGAAGGGGGGGAAGGAAAGCAGAATAAAGCAAGACCCAAATCGTTGTTTCGTCTGAAACCCCACCGCCGCTGAAAAATGTGCACGAACAAGTTCCAAATCTTCGATTCTCTGCCGGCGTAGTGAAATCGGTTGCTCATGGCCAAGCGCGTCTACCACGTTTGGAAAGGCAGCAATGTGAGATTTTGTGTCTTTTTATCATCTTTTCGTGTTGTTGATTTGGATTCTGGCAGCTGGGTGTGTTTGGATGTTGCAGAAGGTCGGTCGGTCTGCGAATTGGGTGTTTCTCTATTCGCTTATTTGGGGCGAATTTTGCACTTGAATGTGTTATTTAAACTGGGTTAATTTCACACGGGCTTGGTCTCAATCAGTTTAGGGGTTGTTTGTTACACGTGATCATGCAAGGGTGTCTTAATCTTTCTCTTAGAAATAAATTCCTAGTAAAAGAGATTCTGGACGTTCAGGGATCTATTCTTATTCTTACAATGTAAATTTTCCTTTTCTTTTCCTGATTTGCGTAAAGGAGTTTTTGTTCAGTTCTTTTTTTCTTCTATTTTGGGTGTAGTCCAAGGTTTGTGGGAGTATTTGAGAGAGGGAGACAAGACAGTTATGTGGATTTACTTCAATGATTTACTTCAATGTAGGAATTGAATATTAGTCATTAATCAAACATAACGGAAACACTAAATTTCTAATTTCTGTCATAACTGTTCATATTGAGGGGCGAGGCTTCATTGACTTTTATGTTGGTTCTTTGTAGTGAAATCCATGCCTGTAATTTGGTGTTTCCAAGTTACAACAGCTAGGAAGCATCGTTATCATTCTATCCTGTTTTTACGAAACCTAATGTCACGCTTTCAAAATACCTTTGTGTCCAAATTCAAATTCAACTGTCTTAATGAAGAGTAAATGACACCGCCAGATTCAGAACAAAGGGAATTTAATCACAATGCTTGATTCTTATTACCATTATATTAGTATGAGAATTTCAAAGGCAAGAAGACAAGGAGAAGTTGCTTAAACTAAAACATAATCATCAGGTTGCATGGTTTCTAATGAATTCATCACACTAAAAGGCAAGAGACTTCCATAACAAGACAAGCCAGGCACACAACATGCACCCAAAGAAGGACATCTTGAATTCTTAGTCATTTCTATGGCATTATCATGTCTTTGGCCATAAAACTTGTTTGCTAAAATCAATGGAAGAGAATTTGAAACGGATTGCTAATAGTACCAGCTGCTGGATACACAATGCATGAACATTTCACAATGAGATTGCATGGATTTTGGTTGTTCATCCTTCAATACAGAAAATAATTTCAATATAGGCTGAGGCTCTTGCATATTTATTGGGACTGTACTGCAATAATTATATACTGCTACACAATGGGGTATCGTTATCATCTATTTTCTTAATTCTGCTTCATTCGGTCATCTTTATTCAAGTGCCATGCTATACAGGATGAGCTTAAAACATAAAAAAAATGGCTTCTTGTATATATATAACTTTTCTTGAAGCCATCATCCTCATTTCTTCTGGGGCAGCTACGATGTGAATAAATTCTTTGTTTGCATTGTGTGGTTTACCAACAGATCATTCTCTGCAATCATGCTTTAATGCTAAGATTCAAAGTTACTATACATCAACAAAGCAAAGATTGAAAGCTCACTAGAAATTTATTGCAAAGTTCTTTAGCTGCCTATATCTTGAGAAGTTCTTTCTGTGCTAATTTCCTTTAGCGTCTATTTTTTGTCTCGTCCCACATATATATATGTATATATGTATACATATATGTGTATATCACTATATCCTAACAACTTTTCCTTGTTTCTGCAGAGGTTTATTTTTGGTGGGAGGTTGATATTTGGACCTGATGCAAGATCATTACTTGTCACCATATCTCTCATCGTTGTTCCAGTTGCAGTATTTTGTGTATTTGTCGCAAGAAAGCTTCTGCACGAATTTCCTGCATACAATGCAGGATATGCAATTCTGGTTGTAGCAATTGTCTTTACTATCTATGTGAGTAATCTTTACCATTTATTGTACTTGACCTCTCTTCATGTTTAAATCCGTCACAAAATGTCATGGTTAACTACACCATCAATATCATTTTCCTAACATTACCAGTTGAATATGGGTTTACTGGAGACACATCTGATCTTCTGATGTGGAGAAGGATTGCTATAAAAGTGTTACCTACAAATTCAATGTGAATATTAATATGATGTCCCTGATGTGCAGAATACTGCTGCCATTACATTACTGATTTCTTGGGACATATTCTGATGTCATCAGCAATATTGTTGATACTTGATATTTTGAGAAGTGTAGCAGATTGAATGAAGTATCAGAGGACCCAAAGAAAAACTTGAACTTTATTTGGTACTTTAAAAATGTAAATGAGAGATATGCACTTATCCATTTGGGAGTAAGGACTCAAAGGAGTACAAAAAATAATGTACATATAGTCTCTTCACTTTAAAGGGCCTCGAATCATACACAGAAAAAGGCTTGCATTCATGGCTTGTTGTATGATTCTAGACTTAGACAATCTTAGTGTTAAAACACAATTAATACATAAAAAACTATCTGACAAACAATCTTACTTTTAAAATGCAATTAATAAAAAAAGAACTATCCAAAAAACAATCATACACATGTGCATTAAATACTAAAATGGAAACTTGTGGCTTATTTGTACGTTAGCCAATCCCTCAAATTCATAAGCTCACCACTTAGATTTTTTATGCTCTTTTTTCCCCACCTTTTTACCTCATATCATGATCTGTGAGAGTTATGGTCCATTTTGCATTTGTGCTATATGCCTCCAAATCCAATATTTTATTTTAGTCAATAGAAAGAGTCATCATTATGATATGCTATTGCCCACTTAAGTTAGATCAACTACATGAATCCTGTTATGTCTTTCCTGTCTATCTCAGGCTATTGCTGTAGAATTGGAAGGAAAAGAAAATAGAATAGAGAGGAATGATCCTCTTAAGGGAATGAGAGAGGAAGAAAGGGAAGAAAAATAGATGAATTTAGGGAAGATAAGATACAAGTCTAAGGCAGTAGGAAAATAGCAAATCACTTTTCTCTCAAATAATCAACTTGATAAGTAAACCTAATTCAATGTAACCCTCTTTATAGAAAACAGATATGCACATAAAAACCCCAATACCTCTGTGTATAAATAAATATCTCAAATTAACAAAATTGACAATTAAATATCTAAAATCTCAAATAAACATCCCAAAAAATAAATAAACCATCGTGTTTTGATCAGTCACATTGCATTCTTAATCATTTTCCCTCACTTGAAGAAAACTCATACTCAAGTTGAAACTATAAGATTATTTTGACTGTAGCATTTGTACTAAGGATGGTAATTGGCTGTAGAAATTTCTGCAGGAAAAATAGGAGTCTCAAAGGAATCTCTATAAGGAAAGAAAACCCTCATATTGAAAATTGAATTAATTCTAGCATCTAAAGCAAAGTCAAGCTCATGTGCATTATGTCCATAAATTTGGCCTTTCCTGTGAACACTTGGAAGTAAACTCATAATTTTCATTATTAAGAATTTCCATTTTTCATTAGTACTCAAATCAAGAATATGTGAAGCAGTAATAATAATAGAGGTATATGAAGGGAATCGGTATTAAACTTTAAATTCACAAGAGTAATATACATGTAAGAGGTGAAATTATGGACAAAATCAAATGGAATGATCCCAGTGAATCGATTAATCAGTTTATGATAAATAAATTTCCATTAGAAATCTTAGTTTTACAATCATTCATCATGTGAAATTCAAATGAAGATTTTAGTTTAAACCTTGGATTTGACTCAGCTCTCTTTTCCTCATACTTGGTCTTAGAAGAGATGTGTAGTGACCTTTTCTGAGAACTATAGCAGAAAACTTATTTTTGGGATACATCCTTTACCGATTGTCAAGTATGTTTAAGGAGGGCTTTTGCAGTATGCTCAATAACATAAGTGTTAATTTTTCCACAATGTCTCACATTCAAAGCATATAGCCTAGGATGACCAAGTAAAATATGAACTATAATTATAGGCATTACATTACACCAAATTTGATCTAAGTAATCAAGCATTGTGATTGGAACCAAATGCCTTTATTTCACAGGTAGAGAAATTTTTCTATCCATGCTATTCAATATAGTTGCGGATGTGGTTGTAGCTTCAATTTCATTCTGGGTATTGTAGATTTTGAAACAACATTTATAACAATTTTGCATATAACATCTCCATATTTGAAATACTGATTGAAAATGTGATTGTGTTTCCGATCTTTGAGTTCAGTTGGAGCAGCAAAAACATAATCATTACATTCAATTGAAAATCATCCTTGCAATTGATAGTTATTAAGTTTCAGCAACTTGACTAATTTGGATACCCTCACCTGGTTCTTATATTTCAATTTCTATAGCCAATGTGCGATTAGGATGATATGCAACAATGTGACTTCTATGATAAGAACTATGATGTTTATTTCAGATCCTTTGGCTGTGAACTAGGGATAGTGCTAGTGAAAGTGTTTGTGTTAGTCTAAAGACTTCTCTTAGGCACCATATTACAGTTTTTTTGACACCCTTGAAAATATATTGACTTGTTTGCTTGGGTCTCACCAACTTGGGAATTCACGTTTAGCAAAAGAGGAACCTTGAAATTTTTTTGAAAAACAGCAAAAGAGGAACCTTGAAAATTTTTATGAGAAACATTCTCCACAATGTCAATCAAATGCAGACTAAGTTCCTTCCAAAATTCCAATCTAATTTCTTCAACAAATTTAGTAATCATTTTGCATTGATTTGCTCGCACATTATTTTTCATGGATAGTTTTTCAAATTTATTGAGGTACTCAGTCGCAGTCATTATACCTACTTCAGGTTTATCCATTGACCACACAAATGTCTCTCATAATATTCATGGAGATTTTTTTGCCTTAGTTTATTTTCCATTTCAGCTGAAGTGGTAATTGGAACACTTAAATGATCAAGTAATTTTTGAATCCCTTGCCAAGAATGCTTGACTGATCTTACAAGTTTCATCTTTGCAAATTTAATATGCCAAGCACCAGAAATTTGGTACTAGTTAAAGAAATCTTTCATGCTTGCTATTTAGTCTTGAAAAAGCTTTAAGATCTAGCTTTCCATCAAAGATAGGGTGTCAATCCTGACCTTTTGATTGACCTAATCAGTTCCAGTTATCCATTTCCTGAAATTTAGTTACCTCATCAAAATTTTATGGATTAACACCAGGTGCCTATGACCCATGTTTTGAGTTGTTTGTGAAACTAAGACTCTTGCAACTCCAAAATTTTGAATTGGAAACTTCCCTGGCATTATTCACTCACAACTGGTGATTTAAAGTATAATTGGAGTAGGGAGGACGTTTAGTTATTGATCATCAAAAACTGAGAGACCTAAGAGATTCTGTGATTGACTTCTACAGATATTTTGCTCTTTGTGAGACTCGGGCGCAAACACGTGATTTTTTAGTAGCACATTTGCCTGTTGAAATCTACAATTGTCTTATTTCTTTAGTCAATCTAATTATGTACTTATGATATTATCCAATGTTTGCATATGGGTTTCTGAATATTGAAATTGGGCTTGAACTAGAGATTGATTGTCTTGAAGTTGAACTTCAATTTTATGAAGTTAGGTTTGAATTGAATCTGATTTTTCCTCAAGGGTTTCCAATCTCTCTTCATGGTTTTTGGGTATTAAAGCCAACTCAGCATTAGTAACCATGATTGGTTATTTAAAATGTAAAATAGATGATGCCATTATAAATAGAAATTGCTATTGGATAAGCTCTTAACAATGATTCACAAGAAGGTAATTAAAGCGGATCTTTAGCAAGAAATTAACTCAAATTAGATAAAGAGATTAACTCAAATTCCAAGTGAAGGAGATGTAAAATTGAAAGGCCTTAACGACCTTCCCAAAATATCTGAACATCGATATGCAATTTCTGAAGTGGAAGGGGCTTTTCTGAATTTTGAAAATTGCAGCTGTTTTTGCAATTTCCAGCAATATAAGGGTCTTTCTGGAGGGACACTTCTTCGTCGTTAGCAATAGAGTGTTTGGAGAAGGTCTACAGTTGAGGGTATGTGGTTGTGAAAACAGACCACTATGTGTGGTATTGCGACTCACTAGATGCAACTATGTTCATGAGATCATGGCGGTAAACGTGTATGCACTTTTGGCTTTCTCTGGGTTCCTTGATGCTACTGGGAGGCGAACAATCGTTGATGCATGAATAGAGTGATGGTCAGTATCAGGATGTGATGAATTGTGGTGGGCGGAATTGTGATTTGAGACTGGGTTTTTTATTCTGGTAATAAATTGATGTAGAATGTAAAGGAAGAAACTCGAAGAAAGAGGAAGGATCCTCAAGGAGACAGGAAGGGAAGAAAATGGGAGAAAAATAGATGAATGTAAGGAAGATAAGATACAATTAAAAATCACTTTTCTCTCAAATCATTAACTTAATATGAAAATTTAATACAATGAAACTCTATTTATATAAAAAAAAAATTGATAAGCAAAGAAAGATGGAATACCTCTGTGTATAAATAAAAAACTTCAAGGCTCCATTTGGCAATAAGGAAAAGAGAGTGGACAAGTTTGGAATAGTTTTCCACCCCTTCTTCCACACTTTTTGATATGATTTGACTTCTTAGTTAGCTAACAACCCTGCTTTTTTCATTATTGTCTATATTTGCAATCATTATTTCTTATCTTTTCATACAAAAAGCTTACCTATTTCATCTTTATTCACTTTATTTCTAATCATTATATCCTATGATATCATATTATTTACTCTCTTTTCCCTTACTTTTCTAGATTCCTTTTTTCCTTATTCCAAAATGGACCCTATAAAATAGTAAAACCCCATAATGCAAATTTCAAATTAACAAAACTAACAATTAAATATCCAAAGTCTCAAATAAGCATCCTAAAAATAAATAAACCATAATGCATTGATCCATCACATTGCGTTATTCATCAGTAAAGTTCTCAATAAGAACAAGTATTTTAATAGCTTCCTTAATAATGTAATTTTTTGTCCTTCTCTTGTACTTTTATGGCCTTCTAATTGGTTTAACTAGTGCAGTTCTTGTTTTTGTTGCATGCGACCAAATCACTTAAGTCTACATTCTGTCTAATACATTGATTCTGTCTTTAGGTTATTTTGAATTAATTTATTTGTAAGTTTATTCTTTCTAGTTTTACCATACATCCATGTCAACATCCGCATTTCGGCCACACCCCTTTTATGAATATGTTGTTCCCTGACTATCCAACATTTGACACCATAAAGCATGGCTAGTCTTACAACTATCCTATTAAATTTCTTTACTAATTTTATTGGTTTTTTGTGATCGCATAAATTCCTAAAGTATAATATCAATTTTTTCACCTAATTGGAATTTTATGTTCAACATCCTTATCCAAGTTTTCTTCTTTTCTAAATAATTGATCATAGATAGTGAAACTGGTCAATTTGAGGTACTAATTGACCCGCAACTTGACTCATTTATATTTCTTTTGCTGATGAAGTTGCACTGATATACTTGAATTTAGTGTAAGTCTAAATCCTTAAGTTCTAAAGTTTTCCAGCCATTATTTAGCTTTAAATTTATAAATTTTCTTGTCTCGTCTATCAAAATTATGTCATCTGCAAACAACTTACATTCAGGCCTTTCTTTTTAGGGGTGTTTAATTTAAGGTAAAAGTGATGTAAAAGATGAGGAAAAGTAAAAGGTGTGTGAAAGGAAAAGATGATGTTGATTTATAAATGTGATGCGTCCACCATTGATTGAATAAAGACAATTTGGATAGACTGTTTTTTTGGTGGAAAAAAGATAGTTAATAATGTAGAAAAAGTAGAATAGTTATGGATGATTAGTAGTTAAATGTTACGCCAGTGCAGGGAGGAGAGAGGGGACTTTTAACAACCTTCTATCATGTAAGGCCTTTTACCATTTTTTTTTTTTGGCTCAAAACAAACATACCCTTTGTAATTGTTAGCTGAGCTCACTTATAACCAAAGTAAAAAGGTATGGGTTTAGCCCTGAACTTTGATATAAACTCGCAATGATTGGAAATTCACTTGTTTTATACACAGATCTTCAGATTTGTTATAGTTGCCCCATGCATATCCTTGATAATATCTATGTATCTATTAATAACTTTTATCTTTCACAATACCTGCCATATTAGTTCCACAGGGACCCTATCCTTTGTTTTCTCCCTATATATTTCTCTGTTAATTGCCTAAGTATTCAACAGAAAAAGTCATTGAAAAAAACTAGGGAGAGACCCCAACAAATTAAAGAAAATTCTTCCTTATCACATTAGTCTCTCATTTCCTCATTTTACACAATTTGTTGTTGTTATACATTGCATATGTGAGAAACAAAAGCGTCTGGTTTCTCACTTGTGAATATTGAATTTATGTAAATTCTACTTTATACTCTGAATTTTGGCTGATTTTTGGCATAGATATTTATGGGCATATGTTATTTTATTTATCTGCCATACCAGGCACGCTGTTGTGGCACATCATGGATCTCATCCATACTCAAATCTCCCATTTGGGGAACCAACTGATAGATATGTGAACTTAAAATAAAGAAGTATTCCACATTCAACTGAATAATGGCTTAGCATTAGATCACAGTGATTGTTCTATTTGGGATTTTATGTTTCACTCTGTTTACAGTGGTCCATTTTACCAACAATTTGGACTCATCATACAATCAGCTTCATTGTCGAATGATGATAACCCAGCATGATGTTTGGTTCATTCATTTTATCATGCATCCTTACTCTAGTTAACACATCAGCACACCTTTTACCATTGAACATAAATTGGAGAGCAAATGCATCCAAATGGTTTTCTCCCCTTTTTTTTTTTTTAAATAAGAATGCTGTTCATCATCTCAACGCAACGCAGCAAACCAAGGACAACTTTTTCAAACAAAAAAGCAACTCTTTCTACAAGTGTGAGTTTACCAAATTGCTTTCCTAGCATAATCATATGGCATGCCTACTCCGTACATCAGTTGCAACAGATCATTTAATAGAGCCTAAGAAAAATAGGTGAGTCAAGTTCACATGGTATGCAAAATAAGGTCACTTTTAGATGCTTCATCTGCATGGGTATTTACTAATGAATGGTCAGGGTAGCATACAAAATCATAGAACACTTTATTCTAAAATTTTCCTAGTATTTGCACGTGATTCAAGGCACTATATACTATTTTTAGTGGTAGGAATCCTCTACACTGCATATTTAGATCTTCGTGTGTGTGTTTTTAATTTACTTCATGATTTATTATTGCAAGACTCTTGTTTCCTTTCTTTTCTTTTTTTTTTTTAATTTTCTTTGACCAATAAAAACAAGTTCTTTGTCAACAAGTTTGGAAAACATTATGTTTATTTATATTGCAGCTCCATTTTTTTTATGACAAGGTTCTGCACATAGGTGTCAGTAGTTTGTGATTTCTCTTTGCCTGCCTCTGTAGGTACTTGGGTTGCTTCTTGTAACTTCTGCCCAAGATCCAGGGATTATCCCACGTGCTTCACACCCACCAGAAGAAGAGTTCTGTTATGATTCTTCTGTTGATATTGGTGGAAGACAAACCCCAAGTCTACAATTTCCTCGTACCAAGGAGATTACAGTGAATGGAATGCCCGTGAAGATCAAATACTGTGATACATGCATGCTATATCGTCCTCCTCGTTGTTCTCATTGCTCTATTTGCAACAATTGTGTAGAACGCTTTGATCACCACTGTCCCTGGGTGGGGCAATGCATTGGACAGGTATGGCGTTTATCATCCAGTTAATATAACAGTCCTTTTGCATTGTGTGTCCTTTTCCTTTCTTTGATGGATCAGCATATTTTATGATGTCCTTAGTGTAAGATGTTTGAATTTGCTATGGGCTTATGTGCTGAATTTAGAGTTATTTTGCTCCAATCTCAATAGCATCTAGCAAATGGCTCCATGGTGTGGACCATTTGTCTGGAATGCCCTCATTAATCATGTTAATAGACCATAGATTACTCTAAAATGTATATATTCCACTGTTAAAAAGCATCTCCATTGTATAAGAATGTTAATTATCTTACTCTTGTGTTTTATTGGCATTGTGATTGGTAATTTTGCTCTGAAAAGAACAAAATAGAAAATACACTGTGCCAGTACCATTTCCGCTATCAAGTTTGGGAATGATCCTCAAAGACATAGGAAAAGTTATAAAGGTATTGTAGGAATAAGGTCTGGGGACTGGGATCCTAAGATAAGGAATTCAGCTTATTGCAGAATAGTGTGGAACTTGAACCAGCAAGAAATTGTTCAGGAAGAAAATCATTAATGCCAAATAGTGATGGGGCATCAATCATTTGAGTCAGAGGAAAAGTTGCAGTATCTGGAGAGTTATATCTTTCATCCAGGATAATTGTTGTCAACATAAAGATGTCTAGAGCCTGATTGGATGAAAATGGAAAGAAATGAAAGGAAATGAAAAAGAAATGATGCCAACAATATAGGGATGATGACAGTCATACAGTGAGTAAAGACAAAATTGATAGCCTTCTAGGTGAAAAATGATGGGTAATGACTTGGAAAAGGTAGGGTTGACAGGTAATTTTTTTTAGGTATGTGTGAGGGGGAAATGCCCTTATGCTGTAAACATGGCATCTGCCATGGGAAATTGTTCTGGTTTTCATCCAGAGTTCTGCTAAGAATTTATTTACCGGACCACAGAGTTGATGAGATCTGTGGATCACCTTAGAAGGCTAAATTTATAATATCCATCCGTAACATTATTGGTCATTCCTATTGGACAACTATGTTGGATGTTACTTAACCTTGGATGATTTGAAAGGCACAGTCTGCTTCCTCCTGAGCCAAAGCAGCATCCCTTGCAGGAAGTTCTTTCATCTTCTTTAGCGTCTGTTCATGCTGAAGATCCACTGATACATGTTCATGTCTTTTTTTGGTACTTCTGGAGACTGTAGAAGTCCTTTTGTTTAGATGTTTTTGCCTGCTCATTCAGCCTCTCTGAACTAGAAATTTTACTCAAACAGGAGCTATACAATGTTTATGTTTGGAGAGAAATGGTAAAATAGTTTGGGTTTAAGTATTGCAGGGTGGAGTCCATCACTAATAAAATGACAGGGAATTGAGCAAATTATTGCTATCTGGTCCCAAAATTTTTCTAGCAAGATTTTAATGGAGAAAAACATGAGTTAAACTAATAAAATGGCATTCACGTTCAATTTGTGAGGATCGTTCTCCTGCCAATCTACCATTTAGAGATTATACCACGAGGAGATTGTTTGGTTTTTCAAATGTTTCAGATGTTATCTTGCCATCACTGTCCTTGACTGCTGCTTCTCAGAATCAAGTGTCAGAATTGACAAACAGTCCAAAGAATTTAGCTTTGGAGTTAAAGTATACTTGGAAATCCTGTCCACTTACAGACTATATAGTTCTTTTAGTCAGGAAGATCTGATCCCCCTTCTCATCACATGTATTTTGGCAAGTTGGATCCTGAGATGCCCTGGTGTCTTCTAGCTTCAAAATTTTCTACAGAGGAACCTACTTGTTTCACCAATCTTAACTATCCATAAATAACCATTTTAGTTGAATATTCTTGCTTATTTTCACCATGAAAATGCCTCTCTGGGAGGAAAACCAATCAGCTCATTCTAATCAATACCTCTAAAAATTATCTCAAGGCAATAATCCTGTTGCATGTGATCTTGAAAGAAATGAATTCTGTTTCAGTTGACCCTAGATCAGAAAGTTCCTTCAATAAATCATCTCTTCCGTACTGTGAATGCAATTCAGTCCAACCAACTGATAATTTCTTAATGAAGTTATATTGTGATTCCAAAACCAAAATTCCCATTACAAACAAGCCTTCGGTCTCCCTCTAGATTGTGCAATGGAGTAGGTTAGCTGTTCTGTTGCCAAAATTTGATGAATTAATTCATTTCAATATGTCTTTTGTTCTATGGATTAACATGGTATTCTTTTTTCTGAATGTTATACAACTTGGGTATATTTTGAGTTTTAGGTAGGTTTCTTTATGATTTTTGGTTCGAGGGGAAGGGTACAAGTACTTATAATTCCCATGCAAAGCTAGCAAGTAGCTCTGGCGTGGTTCAATTCAAACAGATGATCAAGACAGGATGAGATGCTTTTCTTTCATCGCTTGGTACTGCAGATTGGCATGCCCTGGATCTCCTTCAGTCTGGTGATATTAGCAATTGACTGGAAAGCTACAATAGACTACTGGCTACTGCATCAGTGTGGCCACTGTGATAATGCCTGGCAAAGCAATGTTCAGTTTTGAAACTCCCAAGGGAATTTTAATGTCCAGCCTATCAATTTTTGCTGTGAAAAAATCATATGATCAATGATTGGAGTTATTTGCTGGTGTGATTTTTCGCATATCCATTGTCACATGGGTTAGGTTCGTTTTCAAATTGCTACGATTTTAGTGGGGACCAGTCAGGGGTTATCACACCTTTTGTGAGGCCTGGGTGGTGCCTCCACGGTCTCTGTGGAACCATCATTAACAGTGTGCTTGAGTCATCAAAGCAGCCTCTCACTGCCCTCAAGCTACCTCATGTTACCTGTCACTACTTGAGTCACACAAGGCAAAGGTCTCCTAGTTGTCTCTGATGTTAAATGTCACATGGCTATTTTAGGGCTTCCCACCCCTTATATAACTCAATTTTTCCATTCATTTCTAATGTAGGAATTGATACCTTTTTGTGTAATTTCCAACACCTATCCCCTGAAGGATTCATAGATTTTAGATGGCTCTGCTAAATCCATGAATCATCAAAGATAAGAGTTTATCTTTTAATTGCGAGATAACTATGAGGGTAAAAATTTACTGAAGTATCAAATCTACAGAATGAAGCAGTGCCTTTACCATTTGGAAGCATGTTCTTGTTGTACAACTGATGCACGTGCCAGGACTGCTAATTGTGGAACTCGTCAATATGTTTTACTGGATACTCATGTTAGTTTTGTTTCATTACTGGGAAATTTTTGCTCAATGATCTTTGGTAGAATTAACTAATATCATTATTTGTCTATGCATGAATGATTGCTTTGATTTCATTTAGTTTGCAACAAGACTAGTTTCTTGAAGACTAGTTTCTTGATGTTATTTTCTTGTATTTAGTTTTGCGCCTTACAGCAAGAGGTTTGCTTGACAGCTACGGATGAAAAGCAATCTCAGAATTGAGACTATCTGCTTTATTATCTCAAATGGGAGGCTAGAGTTGATTTGAGAACTTTGGGAATTATGGTTTTTACAAATTTACAAAAAAATCAAATAAAATTATGGCTGATTAGGATTGCGGCAAAGAAGAATTAGAAGATTAAATAGAAATAGGAGGAGAAGAAATCCTGGGAATCATTTTTAGGTTTGAAGAATCACTTTCACTGTCCAATCTTTGGAAAGGTAAAAGCTTTAGTTGCCATAAACTCTACTCACTGCCACCCATAACAATCTATTTATAATACAAACTTTAATAAACAAAAAGGGAAGAAAATAGCCTTAAAAATTCGTAATCTTCTTAGAGGTATAATTTATGCAAGCTATAAGTTTTGATCCACATAATCTTCGGCCCACTTGAATGTTAACCACATAAACAATCAAATTGGGTAATTTTAAAACCCATGGGGCTTTGTTTAATGTCTCAAAAGTGACCATAAAAAGGGATAGAGAAAATTATAAACATAATTAACTAATAATTCATGATATAAACTATTCTAAAACTACTTTAATCCGATAGAACTAAGGCTGTTAAGTTTATCTAAGAAAATCCAATTGGCATGGTTTTTTAATCCGCATCAGCTACCTATTAGTTTGTTGTGTATTGCTGCACTGTGATGTTGCAAGCATCTTCTTCTCAATACATATTTGGTCCATCTTGGGGTTTAAGAAAAAATCCAATCCAAGTTATCCAACCATAAGTTTTGTTATCACCTATTTAGCTAGAAACCAGAAAATAATTCCAATCAAATACTTGTATGAATAACAAAATTGAAATCATTTAAGGGTGAATATACATATGAAATTTTTTATCATTGATTAATGCACCCATAAGCTTTTAATGAAAAGCCCTTACGTTTCAAAATATTCTTGCCTTATAGATGAATGCTTTTATAAAATTTCATGATAATTTAATGCTTGAGTAGATAGATCTAGGTGATTTTTATATTTATACATGATTTTATACTTTTTTAATTGTTGTGACCCACACAAGTATCCAAACAAGATGATTTTAACTTTTATTAGTCAAAATGGTAGTAGTAATAAATATGATGTATTTTAGTCAAAATGGTAGTAATAAATATGATGATCAGATTGGATTTTCTCAAATCATGAAGGTGAGCCCAAACAAAAAGGTTTCAAAAATGCTTGTTGTGAAACTGAATCATGTCCCATTTATATTTTCAATTAATAAGCCAGAATCTCATGAAGTTGAATTTTTTACCAACCATTTGTGCATGCCTCTGATTCGGTGCATTCTTTTCTTTGTTTCATGCACTTTTTAGATCGCCGTTACACTGTCCAATAATTATTGCCTGTGCTAACTGCAACCATTTATGTGCAGCGCAATTACCGCTATTTCTTCCTATTTGTTTCTTCCTCGACCATTCTCTGCATCTTTGTGTTTTCTATGTCAGCATTGTACATTAAGATTCTTATGACCGATGAAAAGTCCACAGTTTGGAAGGCAATGAAAGAATCTCCTGCATCAGTGGTACTCATGGGATACTGTTTTATTACTCTGTGGTTCGTTGGGGGTCTTACTGGCTTCCACTTGTACCTAATAGGCACAAATCAGGTTATTTTCTTCTCCTTGCATGGACAATATTTTTACATGTCTTTCTTATTCCTGCATTCAACCTTCAGTCACTTGTATTGGTACTACTTTTTGAGTATGCAGACAGCTGTGGGTTTGATTAAGATAGTGGCAAATCTTGACTTGCTTACATTTCTTCAAATCATAGGAATCCTGCTTGCCTTGCATCATTACAGCATGGAGAGTAAATGGGAAATGGCAGCTAGACTAATTGATTTTATATAGATGTCTCAGACTTAAGTATGTCAATGTTCACATTGAAGATTATCATTCTTGGCATTTCAATGGTTGTTGCTTCAAATCTTTTAGATAGTTTCAAAATGATTATCGTTGCAGAATATTACTTTGAGCATACTGGATTGGAGTTTGTAACTGCAGAGCATCAATTGGTGCTTGAAAACGATTTCCAGATCTCTTTTCCTTGGCTCAGCTGTGTGCCACTGGAGAATTCTTGAAGGGACCCCTCTGATCCAGGGTAAGCCCCTTGTAAAAGTGAAGCCTGTTGGCAAAGCTTCATATGCTTCTCACCTGTGCCTTGATCGTCTATTAAGATTGCCTCACGCTGTGCCTTGTCCATAAGCTATGGCAATCTGTCTTTTGTCTCTTGTCGATATTTTCTGGTTTTTTGAATGGTCTGCCTATCATCAATATCTCTTACTATGAACAGTCTCGCCCACCTAGTGGCAACATGCATGTTGATGGATGGCCAATTTCTAACAGCATATCCAATAAATAATTTTGGTCATTTGTATGATGATCTTGAGGCAAATGTTTGTTGTGACTGATTGACCCACCTTTTGGCACTCTTCTTTCATAACTCCTTTTCCTTGGACAAATTTTAGCTTGCAACAAATTAGCTCCTCTAATAATGTAAATGGCTTTTATTACAAAATTCAGCACATGTCATCAAGTCAAACAGGGTTTTATTGCTTTAGTACAAGAAAGTTACCAAAAAATGATTCTTGTGTATACCAGCTGGCATCTGGTCGTGCATACCATGCATACAGTAGATGTACTGCTATGCGCTTGTTCTACATGTCAGGAAACATTATCATCCAAACACTTTGAATGCATGCAGGCTGAAGTTACTATCATCCATGGAAATTTGTTTCCTGCTTCTACTTAACCATGTTTAGAAGAAGAAAGTTTTAGTCTTTGTTTTATGGTCTTGTTAATAGCTTGTCGCTACAAGCTCTTGGATAAATTCCTTTTTTGGTGACTGATCTAAACCTCATTCTGGATTCATTTGAGTTCTCACAAGGCTCATGTCACCATATGGATGGTCCATATGCAATCATTTTATTCCTCTTTCCTCAAAACCAGTTAGATATAGTTGATTTTTACTATTGATAAGTTGATAAATAAATAAATGGGAAATAAATAGAGGAGTAAAATAGTTTTTTGTTGGTTCCATTATCTTCCTCAGTGTCATCTTCCCCAGGGTTCTCATGTAACCAAATAATGCAAAATTCTCATGCTTACTGAATGTTTGAATTCTCATTTTGCCCTCAAAAATGCAATTTGTGCAGACCACATATGAGAATTTCCGGTATAGAGCTGACAACAGGTTTAATGTCTACAACCGAGGTTGTTTAGACAATTTTCTAGAAGTATTCTGCACCAAGACAAAGCCTTCCAAAAACAACTTTCGAGCGTTTGTACAAGAGGAACTGTCAAGACCTATTCCTTGTGCTCGGGAGATTGATATCGATGATTCTGCTGTAGCGGATCCACGTCCAAAAGTTGAAGATGATCTGGAACTTGGTGGGGATCTGTTGAAGATATCACAGCGTCACAACATAGAAGAAGTCAATGAGGAGATCTACAGCAGAAGCAGCAATGGACCAGACAATTCTGCGTCAGAGGCTCACCTTGCGCTTGGCTTGGATCTGCAAGCTTCAGCTGCTGCTAGATTGGAGGGTCACCACTCTAGTCGAGGCAGGAGAGGTGGGAGCTGGGAGATCTTGCCAGAGATCCTTGCAATGAATTCTGCAGTCTCGGAAAGTCAAGGATACACATAGAAGGATACATGTCAGAAATCATCTGTATTTGAAATTGTTACTCTCATG
>JAYJMB010015435.1:0-45243 GCA_036873735.1 Pouteria campechiana
TCAGTTTCATTGATGGTGCTTAGAGATCAATCCCATTAAAAAAGAACTTGGAATATGCCATATTTTGGTTTTCTGTTTTAGATTGTTGAGGATTGATTGCATATGTGAGATACATGGCTGACACAGACGAATTTGATCTAATTGATCTAAATACATAACTTTGTTATGGTGTGAAAATATATTATTAAAGTAGGGCAATTTTGCATGCCGTTCCAGTGAGATCTTCTCTAACCACGCTCATTCTGCCGATATCCTACACGGGGTTAAATGGGATCGTTGTGGGTAACCTCTCAAAATGTGATAAACCGTAAACAAGGTGGGTTTAGAACCCATGTGTGAATGCATGTTTAGTTAGATTGTGAGATAGACATCCTAGCATGTTGAAATTATATGAATTCAATGATTTAAATTTTTCATTGGATTTTTCAATTAAAAATTTAAATTTTTGATAGGATTTCTTAATTATGGATTTAAATTTTCAATTGGATTTTTCAATTATGAGATCAGAATGGGCAGCAGTGTGTGTGATTGAACATGATGATGATTTCTATGTTTTTTCTCTTCGATATAAATTGCGAATTTGTATCTGATTGATTGCAATTTTGATTGAAAACTTAAGAAATTCTAGAGGAAAATTGTAGACAACATGATAGACGATGAGATCCCTTAATTTTACATTAACGTGATGGTTTTTTGAGAAAAATAGGATAATAAATGCCGCTGAAAAGTTTAACATTAAAATCTAGCTATTAGATGAGAAAACTAATGGTCTAAATGGATTTACTATGATAGGAAAAATGTCCTTGAAAAATTATAGTTTGTGATTCTCGATGTGATATGCAAATTATGTGGACCACTTTGTGATCAGCATAGTATCTCAATTAGATACTTGAAATTAATATTCCGAGGATTTTAATATTTTATGATTTAGATGATGGAATTGAAAGGAAATCAGTCCATAGTTGTTGAACAATCACAAATAGACATTGCTGATTTTTCGACGGCCATTATACACATTTCAATCATGCAATCAATACCCGTAATGGTATTTAGAAGTAGATAAAGATGTTAACTGGCCAGTTGAAATTTCCTAAGGTGGAAGTGTAAAATTGAATAGTCCGATGTTCATCAGTGTTATCAAATAGGTATGTCGTAACTCGAAAATGAAAAGGTGTAAATTGTAGACGATATAAATTAATTAATTGTGTCGATTAACTTAATTATTGATGGAGAAGGTAAAATTAGAGAATAATAGAACGACAGACTCCATTGGCATGAAATTTTGAAATTTATGATAGTTAGACAGTGTGATCATGATAAGTGCAAGAGAAGAGTGATTGAGAACAATTGGAGAGAAAAGAGAGATAAGTAACATTGGATTTCCTTTCCTTTGATTTATATGTTTCATTGCAATAGCATGTTTGATTATTATTACAATTTGATTGCTTCCAAAATGAGAAATCATGATTTTCAATTATTTGTATTGATGATATGAGTTTTATGATCATGCATAATAAGGAATAAGTGTAAAAGAGAAGAGAATTGTCTATAATAAAGAGCAATGATCCAAAATGCTAAAGTAAAATTTGTCCAATCCGCTCTATCTATTGAGATAAGAATGCTTAAAAAAAATAAGAATAGGGTCCTAAAATAATCTACTTTGGCCCCGTCGATCATTAGCCCCCAAACTACTTTTGGCACACCCACGTCACATGATGTGAACCGTTCATCACTGATCTCATGCTATTAGGTCTGAGAAGTACTGTAAAAAAATAATAATAAAAACCACAACTGTGAGGATGGTCTGAGAAGGAAGAAGTACTGACCACATCATCTTGATCATTAGAAACCCACCGTTGTCTGGTTTCCCTGCCACTAATAACTTTCTGCCCGATGATGTGCACCGTTCGTCACTGATGTACTTCTTCTGAGAAGTGAGAAGAAGTACCCAAAAAAATAATAATAACCGCCGTTGCCGGGGATCGAACCCGGGTCGCCCGCGTGACAGGCGGGAATACTCACCACTATACTACAACGACCAGAAATAAATATCCATTTTTTTGGTTTTTACTCGAGGTCTTTTAAAACAAACTACTCTCTGCGTCTCTATTCCCACGTCAAAGGAAGAGATTGCAGTATGTCTGATGAACTTTTAAGGATGTGATTTCTGATGGGTAAAGGAAGAGATTGCAGTATGTCAAGGATTGCCGCAACCTACTTGGGAGGGAGTTATTTTTATATGTTTTTCTTTCTGCTCCCTTTGTAACTTGTTGTGAATGGCATCAGAGTACATAGAAGATGGTTTTGAGTTCTGGCGACCAACTCACAGCTGTGAAATCCACCTTCTCTTTCCCATCATTCTTGGATATTTTTTCATTTATAACCCATAAGAGTTGGCATTGGCTTGCAACTGGCCATGTTGGACTTTTTATAAAGCGTTAGATTCTAGCATTAATTAGCATAGCATAGCAATACTGTTTCTCTTTGATGTTCTTTGTCGGCTGTTCCAACAACAGTATGTATATTCCACGCACTGAATGGTTTTTAACTTTTCTAGAGATTGGGGCTTGGGGCTAGTAGTTAGCTTAGATGATGCAATGAAAAGAGGAAAGAATATGTGGGGCTTCTATGAGCTGTTAGAGGTAACATGAAATAAGGAATGATTACATTCATACACTTATAGACATAAACACTGATCTATTCTATTCATCTAGCAGGTACATGTTTTGTTAGCCCTGCCTTCAGTCTACCAAGGAGCATTTCCCTAAGATGCCAAACTGGAATGGATGGTCCGCTTGGAGTGTAATGACTTTTGATGTGTTCATCTTTTGAAAATCACCTTGCAAGTTGCAATGAACCTACGTGTGAATGAATTCATTAGCCCTCTGTCATGACAATTTCCATATTCTTTTTATCTTTTGCAGCGGAACATGGAGTGAGTTAAGAAGCATGGAAGAGTGGACAGAACACGCTTCCAACACCAAAAAAATAGCTTCATAAAGCAGGAGGATAGAACCTAATGTGTACCAACCCACGTTGATTGAATCATATATGCATGGAAACACCAATTACGGATTCTTCTCCTTGTTTTGCTCTCTTAAATCTTTGATTTCCAGCATGTATAGGCATTAAAGATTTAAGGGAACCTCCCATTTCATGTTCTATCAAAGAAAAAATCATCCAACTCTCGTCATATGTGCACCAACCGTTTTTATTTATTCGTGGCCATAATTCTTCTCCGAAATTCCCAAAATTATTCAATTGGCCTATGATTCTGAAGGTTGTTAGATGGCTATACACCAGCATGTATATCATTACGAAAACAGCATACAATTTAGAGATCAGACGCATGCCCTCACCATGCATTGGCAAAATCTGTTTGCGTCAATGCGGTGATTGCTCTATAAAACCCAGTAAGCTGATTCCAAAAGGTGAGATTCGTTGAAAAGGTACTCATTTTAAGGAGATTTCATTATACAAAACTGGCAAATCTCCTGCTGAACAAATCATGCTCTCGTCCCCCTTTTTCTCTTCTAATTTGGTAGGAGGGAAAAAAAATAGAACCAAAACAAAATTATGTCAATATTATAGAAAATGATGGAAGCAAATAAAGACAAAATAAATAAACTTCTTGATGAAAAAGATAAGTAAAAATTAGAAAAAATAGAATCATTGGCGTTAGGAATATTTAAAATTTTCTTTTCTATCCCTTTGGCCAAACAAACAGCCCCTTAGGACCACCATAGCAGTATTAAAGATTCTCAATTTTTCAAGGCAAGAGGAGAAAACAGCTCATATCAAAACCTGAAGCATCCTCAACTACTTGATATAATCCGGTAAATGCTTGCCACCATACTAGAACCACTAGATTAGAGGTTGGAAAGGTTTCATCACAATAAAGATCTGCAATTCCAATTTCATTGTGTGCTTGGTTGCCAGAACTCAGGCTTACAGCAGCTCAGTTGATGCTTTGGATGAATAGCACTTAACACCACAATTTCCATTCATAGATTCAAATCTCAACAGCCTTGAGCTAATAGCTAATTTAAATGATTGTCTGACACGTTTTTTGATCATAAAACTAGGGAACATTCAAAGAAAAAATTAAAGAAAAAAGGCTTTTAAATTCCGTTCTACTTTATTGAACTCAAATAGCTATCTGCAAAGTTGAGTGAAGGCCAAGCAGGCATCAGATATGCAAGTATAACATCCCTGTTGGCATAAAAACAGATCATAATAAACTCAATACAGATAATTCTGTGCAAAATTAGACATTAATTTAGCAGGAAGATGTTTATGGTGGGGGGGGGGGGGCGCGGGGGTGTGTTTGTTTCAAATGGCTTAATTCATGCTGTTTTCTGGTATGGGGCAAGAATGGGGTATTTTAGATTCACACCTTTTTGAGCAGGCACAATTGATTTCATAACAACGTTCTCTATAATTCAAGGCAACAACCATTGACTCAGCCTGCACTGAGAATGGGTGTGCACATAATCACCAAACAGCAAACAATTGCAACAGGGGAATATTAAAACTCATCTCTAAATATATGACAATATGAAGCTTTCATTTTAAGGCACCTGCCAAGTGTATTTAGACAGCAGGGAATGATGGCAGGACCAACACTAAGTGCATCAGAGCACATTGATATCTTATTTCTCTGTTGTTCTAGTGAAGAAACTGGCAATAGTGAAGAAACTGGCAATGGAAAACAAAGCCAAACCTGTAACGATTCCTACTGGTGTGCAAGCTCCTTAACCACCTCTCCGAGGCTATTGTCATGTTTTATGCTTTGAACCCAGTTGGCATTGATCCGGACATGCTCAATGCTTTGCTTCAAAGTTCTAGCAAAAGCAGGCTTCATCCGACTCACAAAAAATTCCTCAACTTCATTAGCCTTCTCATCTGAAGAGAACTGAGAACATTGAAAAGGGATCAGTGAAGATAATGTCTTGTAGGAGTTGTGCAGGCTACCCAACAATAATTCTCATAACTTTCTGTATAAACATTAAATATGGGCTATAGTCATTGAGGTACATTGCTGTCCACCAAAAACTTTTGTGAGTAAAGTTTATAATATTTGCCAAATATTATCTCATTCCAATAAATCACAGGGGATGCAGCAACCAGATTGACATGTTCCATGTATCAGCTACAAAATGATAATGTCATCTTCTTCTGTAAATGCTGAACAAGAATAAAAAAAAATGTTAGAAAGGGAATGACTTCATTAACAAACCAGTGGCACAATAGAACTAATGAAGCGAGTTATTAGAAATCCTGAGCCCCAAGTCTTAGAGATGTAATCCCAATTATCCTGCATAGCACCCACAAAGAATGACTGTTAGACCAAACAAATATGACAGAAACACAGGAGCTCCACAGGATAAGTGATGAGAAAAAGATGAAAATACCAGGTATTTTCATATTATTTTTCCTTCCTGTTGCGTTTGATACAAGTAAAAATTCAATTTTGGCACCCAGAATATCCATAGCAGCTGCTTCAAACTGAATGCAGATCTCTAGTATTACTAAAGTGGAATCTACCAACTTGCAAGCCTTTTTAACACTCACTGAGGTGACAGCTTTGCAGTTTGAATGCAACAATTAATAGCTGTAAAACAGAACAGCTTTATACCATGATAAAGACTTGAACAGTATGGTAGGATTTGCATAGCTAATCTATTAACTAGAGATGAGGCTTTGATGATGATGACGATGAACATATCAATTTTATATTCATAATGAGGGAAGGATACCTTTAGCCATTTCCATGCAGTTTCATGCCCCTCCCAACTTATGCCTCGAAGCCCAAAAACTACATCCTGACTTCGAACCTGGAACCATTTACAAGTGCCTTCAGTGATAAAATTCATGGAATGTCAAAATGAGAGAATAATGTGGATCAATAGGAAGAAAAACAGAGATACCTCAGAAGACAAGAAAAAGTTCAGAGCTTCAAGGACAATGTCTGGGTCAGGACAAGATGCCAGGGAACCTACAAAATAATGATATTAGAAATTATCTCTCACATGAAGCCTTGACCCAAGAAATTTCTTTCAGACAAATAGGATTTGACATACTTAGAATGCGCACTTTCTCCTGACTTAGATCTGTCTCTCTATAGATTTTTAGAAGAGATTCATATCCTGATCTATTTGATGTGTTTACAGTATGCATCACAGCAACATATGCTGCCTGCAAATAAATTAGAAAAAAATGACATTAAATATCAGCAAATGGAGAAATATAAATATTAAATTGATATGTCAGTTCAACCAACCTTTCTCATGTCTGGTGGGAGTAGTGATGTATTTCTATCATCTACAAATGTGTTGAAACGTCTAACTGCTTCACTTATGGTTACGTCATGACCAAATAGAGAAAGTGCACTCAAGAGCTCTCCTCTCAACATCGCATCCAAGTGGCTCTCACCAGAAGTAGGTTCCCAACCTACCTTCCTACAAAAAATTCATAATAAACCATTTCAAAGATGGAAACAACAGATTAAGGTATTAGTGTTAGAGAGAAAAGTATGAGGTGCTAAATAGATGACAAGAACTGAAAACCTACAGATGCCAGCAACACGATTTGTCAAATGGGTGTTTTCAGCATCTGAATGAACTGTAATAAATATGGAATTATCATCCAAAGCTTATTTATTATCCTAGAACGACAATCGATTTTGAATATATTCTTATGTTGCCACATATTCAGATGATTTGAGCTCTTTAGTTGCACCATGCATGAGACAGGAAGTTAGGCTACAGAAGATCACGTATAAGAGTGATAAAGCATCAGTTTAATAATGTTAGGAACTACAAAAGGCTAGCAAGCAGGAGCAAAAGCAAGAATCATAAGGCATGAGATGAAGCAAGAGCAGCATCCAGGTAAAAGGATCATGCACTTTAAGACCTTTGGGCATAAGGTTTATGACTTTAAATCTGATGTTAATTCTGTGTATGATTTTGACACTTACTCTGCAGAAAACTGGAGAAGATTGATGAAGAACTGTTTGAGGTCATCTGATAATTCAGGAGTAGCATCAGCTGCCATTTTGGCAACTTTGCAACATATCTGTGGAGCAAATGAATCAGACACACCATACCTATGAAAAGGCCAGCAGAAAGTTTTAAAGATAGACCAAAACTTTACCGTGATCAAGCATGATAGAACGGTATAATCCAGTTCCTTCCTGTAAGCATTCATCAACAGTAACAAAGAAGACAATGTCTGCTTGCATGCCATACATATGGCATACGAATCGTCCAAAATACCTGATACAGATATTGTTTTATGGAAAGTTAGATTTAAAGTCAAAAGCAAAAGGTTAGGAGGATGTTGTGAACATAACTGATTACCGAATCTATCTGTAGCGGTCAGACAGCCAGCCTCTATTGCATATCTAAGCCTGCCAGCAAGTTGATCATCATATTTCACGCGATAGAAACCTGTCTGGTCAACATTAATCTTAAACCAAGAACCTTCAGGGTTATTTTTATTGGAAGAGCCAATGAACTCTGATATCTCTAGCCTGTCAGATTTAGTTCGCAGAAGGAAATTCTTGCGAATATCATATGAACTGCAACATAATGTGATGGGGACAATCCATTGCCCATCCCCAAGGAGGCCACTCGACAAGAAATGAGTCTGCAATTAAAAAAATTATTAAGATTGGATGCACAATGCATGAAGCAAAGTAAAATGCTCCTATGAGAAGACGCAATAATGTTGCCCATGATCAAATAAAGGATTATAAAGTGAATTGAACAAGACACGTCCAGGTATATGGCAGATTAATCAGTCCCTCAAAAAAATGGATAGCATTTAGGTTTGTGCATTATGTCTATTCATCTTTTGTCAGATTTTAATGATCTTAGGAGCAGATGCCTGACTTTTCTCACCAAAGTGAATGAATGACCTGTTAGGCCATGCTGCTGTTGGGAAAAGCGCTTTTAGTGGTAGAGCTTTTACAAAAAGCACTATAATCGAGAAATGGTTTAATGTTTGGCTCTCTCATCTGGGAATTATTTTCAATCTTATTTGTAAATTTGGTTGCAAAAAGTTGAAAGTTCTGTTTAACTGTATAAATTACTGAAAAGGATATGTAAGCATACTTTTCAGTAAAATCCACGTGACCATAAATGTACCTTTATTTTTTTAATAAAGTAAAAAAATTTTGGTGATGTTAAAATAGTCAACTAAATTGACTGATTTGCCTTCCTAAAACTCCAAAGTCAAACTGTGTTTTTGCCTCCATTTCCCAGTGGCTGCACAAAAATATTCCACTTGGCTTGAAAATAAACCAATCTCAACCATCTAAAACTCCGATCGATCAATTTTTATGTGTCAAGGTTTGCATTTAATGTTACCATGCACAAACTACCGATGAATGTCCACAACCTGATTGGTACAAGGGCGTAATTAACTATAGTTTTCTTACTATTAGTCCATTAGCTTGAGTAGGACAGTCCTTTTTCATGGGAGGGTGTGCCATGTGCAAGTAATGCGCTCATACCTTCAACCATCCATCATCCAAGATAATTTATTGGAGGTAATATCTTTTCAAAGTAGCCAATAAATTATCTTATAGGAAACTGATATTTTCATCTATTCTAAATTTTATTAATAATACGGGAGATATTATTCGTATCATTTCTAATTATCAATCTTATTGATATTATCTCCAATTTATCGATAAAATTGAAGATATTATCATTTTATACAAATTATAGCCCAAAGCCTGTTTTGACCATTTCTTCCCTTATTTCTTCTCAAGTAACTACTATAAACTTCCGAAATCATTAAAAACTCATATGCATTAAATGTATGTTGTCTCTACGTATATATCACCATATAATTAATTTCCACGCATTAAATTCACATAAAATTTGTTGGGGTTATATGTATGAATTTCATATGTATTTCCATTGGTTATTAAATGTTTCCATTTAAAGTAAAATTTTTGGTTTAAATATGTATTTTTATATTTATCTTAATTTATAATATTTTTATTATTATTTTTTAATTTTTTAAATTCTTAATTTTTTATTTTTCCAAAAAGATTCACAATAAAAACGAAGTTATCTTCAGTGAAAATGATAATATCTTTTTTCTAGGACCACTGATATATCCTTAATAACCGATAAAGTGAACACTAATCTAGAATATGAAAATTGTTATCTTTAGCTTACTTTTTCATGTAGACCATGGAAATGATTTTGTCCACCATTAGGTTCAGATGAATAGTCACAGAACGCCCACCTGATAAAACATTAGCTTCAAACAAGAAGCTTCAACACAATCAACACATGTGGTTAATGATCACAACATTTGGCCCTGGTAAACCACATGGCACCATCATAATGTGCCACATCAATGAATTTGTTGGGGAGTTATTATGCCCTCTTTTTTTTGTTTGGTGGGAAAAAATCACCAAATTTCATCTTTACCCCAACCTTAGAAGATCAACATGTGCAACAAGGATAAAGCACTTACTTTTTTTAACCAAACAAACCATAAGAAAGACAAAGGTGCTTTTGGCAACCAAAAAGCGCTTTAAACATTGCCAAATGCATGGCAAACATGCTCAAAGACTGATTTGATTACTACTAAGGGCTACTTGGATAGAGGTAATTTTTCAAATTACCTTGGTAATCTAATCTCAGGTGCAAACATGACATCATTGAAGGAGTTAATCAATATCAAGGAAATACCACCACATTCCTTTTACATGGCTTTGTTCATTTTTGGAAGCAAAATTTAGAAATGTTTTGAAATATGCATTACACTTCGCTTTTTCCTTTTCTTAAATGCACTGAAGACAATCCACCTAATGTCCAATTACACCTACTTTATCTATGCAACAAGTCCATTAAATAAAAAATGGCAAATGTCAAATTCAATTATTCCATGTGGAATCTGTGTATGTGTTGCTTTACATTTTATTAGGACTAACTCCTAGAATAATTGCACGCATTTTAATCTCTATAATAACCCCAGATATTAGCTCAGGCCAACATATCATGCCCAATATGACATAATGCCATTGACACAAAAAAGAAGGAAAAAAGAAAGAAAGCATTACAATACCCTCTAAATATGTAAGCATACATGCGTGCATGTGCACATATTATATCCATAAAACTAGGCTGAAATTTAACATTAATAAGCTAAATCTAACATTAGTAAACTAACTCTCTAATAAAATGCATATATGAAATTTCATGATCAACTGATGCATGGACTGTGGTATAAAGCAAACTGGATGTTGCAGTTCCAGCTTCCACAGATTAGACACAGTTAGGGAAAACAACTTACCTAAAAATTCAGCCATCTAATTGTGTAGACTTTTAAACAGAAAAATTCAGAACATAGACATGATTATACACTCACAACAACCCAATATAGGGATCTGGAGATAAGGCTGATGGTTTCTCCTTATCCAATTTCTTCTATTGAATTTCAGGATGCTAGTCAAATTGGTTTAACTCATACCAAGCAATTAACCTGAGATTCACCTAAGAAGCTAAACTTACAATATCAAGTTTCCACAATGAATATGCATATGAGACGAGATACTCAATGTCAGTCAGCTCTCAAGATATGTTTGATAAAGAATGCAACGAGACTGATACACACAATAGGACTTATTTATTTTAAGGGATATCTTATTTGAAAATTTGGATATTTAATTTTTTATTTTGGGATTTGATGTAAACATCAAGTGGTCAAAATATATATATATATATATATCACCTTTATAGATGTTTTAGATTGTTGTTTTTACTATTTTATTTAAGGTTTTTATTTATACATAGATGTATTATGGTTTTCTTCTACGTATATATTTTCTGTAAGTTGGGAGCCTTGTAGTAGGTTTGAGTACATTCAGTTGATTGGTTATTGAAAAATCTTGTTTTTATATCTCTTCTTCTCTATTCTTCACAAGTTCTTCTATCTGTCTCCTGAATTCTTCTCTTCTTCCCCTTCAAAAGGATCTTCTTCTTTCATCTAAATTCTTCCTTTCTTCTATTCTAATCCCCAATTTATTTCCTTCTTTTCCAGGATCTTGTTTTAATATCTCCTCTTCTTCTCTATTCTTCACAAGTTCTTCTATCCATCTCATGAATTCTGCTCTTCTTCCCCTTGAGAGGATCTTCCTCTTTCATCTAAATTTTTCCTTTCTTCTATTCTAATCCCTAACTTATTTCCTTCTTTTCCCCCATTGAGAGGGCCTACCTCTTCTTCTATTTATTTTTGCCAATATGAAGGTACATGCCATTGACCTCACTGTATGAAAGCATTGATGGAGCCAATAAGGGTGTCTCCAAGGGCATGAAAGTTCTCTCTAAATGGATTGCTTCCAACAGATAGCTATTATGAACAACTAGTTTTCTTTGCCTTTAAATAAGGGTGTTTTGATACAGAAGGATACCTTTCATATTGAACCCTATGAGCTAGTTGAATTTTGAGGTCCTCTTGTCGCTGAGTGAGTCCCAACCTTGGGTGAGGAAGTCCCCAAGTTGACCCATTAGAGTGAGTGTCCTCTAGGGTATTTGATATCCAAATCAACCCAAATTTTCGGTTCATAGTTTGTACCAGTTTCATCAATGAAACAGCACTTTCTTCCTTCTCCTATTCTACTTAATTCTCTCTTTCATTTGAGCTACATCAAGCATATTTCACAAGCACTGATATACAGATATGTTCTTTTATGCATTGCTAACTAACCAAGAGGAAGGCGATGGTATTTATTTTCCATTTTTCAATTTTTTCCCACTTCAAAAGAAGAGGCTATCTGCTCAACTTAGAGAGGGTTGATTGGTTTCTCTCAATAATATCACTTGGTTCCTTAAAAGAACAGTTGAACTTAGCATTTTCACCTAACTCCATTAATTAGCCACTAAAAGAATAGTTTGTGTCCTGTCACAGACAGCTAGTTAATACTAATGAAATGCAGATGAACATACTGTTTGAGCTCCCAGGCTTCTAGAGACATCTAAAATTATGTATAATTCATCAAGAATTACAAGATATACAACAGGCATAAGATGGTGTGAATCTTTTAGTAGGGTATGAAAGTTTAACAAAAAACATGCCACAACATATCATGTCAATCTTTGCTCTGGTATAGACATTATCATTTTAAGAACCAAATGCAACTTTATGGAAATTTATCAACAAACCTGGTCAAACTCCAAGTTGTTGTCTTTGATTTTTACATCAACAACTGGATATCCTTTTTGCTTTGTCCAAGAATTCATTAGCATGATCACTGGTTCGCGAGATTCCTCCTCAAGAACAGCCCATAGATCTTCTGTTTTTGCATTTGAGCAAGCATGCTTTTTAATATACGACGCCAATGCTCTCTATTAAAATAAAATACATGTGAGTAATCATGAAAGCGGATCTCAAAGCATGAAAGAAAAAAATTTTACAGGATAGCATAAAAGACAAGATGTATATGTCTAATCAACATTTTTATTCACAGAACTGGTTACCAAATATTTAAATAAATGTTAAAGCATCCAGAATGACAACGAAATTGCAATACCACATAAAGCTCTGTTGCATCCAGAATTGTATCAAATTAGTTATGGATTGTAAGCAATTGAGGCAATTAGATGTTCAATAGCATGAGAATCACGTTTCATATGACTATTCATGCATATAAGGGTATATTCAACATAATCAAAAATTTGTACATTTTATTAAGTAACACACGCATATTGAATTTGGAAAGAAGTTTTGGTTTTGGTAAAAGCCTTTTGCATTCTGACCAAAATTTGTTTCACAACCCAACCCATTGCAGTATAATAGTCTCTCAGGTTCACAAGATAATGCAATAAATTCTGCTTTCCCATTACCATCTGGATGATTATAACTCACAACCATCATATTTTCCAAGTTCATGAAAAGGATCCTGCACACATGACATCTCGGGATCTAAACTTTGCTTATCTTTGATTTTATTGTTATTTTTTCTTTTAGTTGATGTTATCCCCCTTCATATTGTAGCAGTGGGCATGCAGAACAGATAGCGTGGAATGCCATATGGGACCTGCATGCATTTTCGACAGTTACATTATATATTTGAAGAGACATCCCATTGCTTACCTCTTGGTGAAGAAAATCATCTTCTGTGATCTATTGTAATACTGAGAGAAAAAATAGGTACTTTTCTTATCAAACGAGATCCCATTACTTTTATCCAATACTAAGACTAGTAACTGGTAATAAAGCAGGGTATTTTTACATTAACTAACATGACCTCAAAAATCATTTTATCTTCCCTAGCAATTATCAGAAGAGCATAGTACCATCTCCCCACATCCTAGCGGAAAAGGAATCAACACAACAATTCAACAAATTTGGATTTCGTTTTTTTCTTAAATATTTTTAAATTAATCATTGCAAATATGGGAAATATAAGATACAAAAGGCCCCAACCTGAAAGCATTCAGCACCAAGATAGCTCTGCAACATCCGAATTAGTGAGGCTCCTTTCTTGTAGCTTATTGCATCAAAAATTTCATCAATCTCACAAGCATGGTTTATCTCCACCTGAAACGTAAAAACTATAATTAAGAGAAATGAACAGACCAAGAGCAATGCCAGAACAAATTGCAGACTGGTGTTCAATACAAGACAAAAGAAAACGAAGCCAAAAAGCAATATTTTTAAGAGAAAATGCAAGAGCAATGCATAAGATCTAAACCATTCATCAAGTGAATGTAATAATTTTAGTTTTACTAACACCAATTATAGTATACATTTGTCCCTCAAGCTTTTTTATGTGAAGAGGGCAATTTTATATTTTTCCGTGGGTTGGGTGGGTGGTCCACAATTTGTATATCACTACGTGTGGCTCTACCTCTGTCCAGACATGATCCATTTTTCACCAATAAGCTCAATGAACCCATTGCAATTTAATTTCTTAAAAGAAGCATCATTAATTGAAACTCTAGAGTCTTATCAGTCAAAAGTTGATGATAAAGATTTAGGGCCTGTTTGGCCTGGCAATGAAAACCGCAGAAGTTTCATTTTGGAGCTTCTATCAAACTGCACTTTTTTAGCCTTTGGCGGTGGGGTGAAGCGCTTTTGAAACACCTGCCAAACATTCATTAAAAACTGCGGAAGCACTTTTGTTGGCTTGAAAGCGCTTTCACGCTATGTAAACGTAGGGCCAAACAGGCCCTTATTAGTTTATCAATAACTCAAAAGCTTTTTAAGACTACGAGGGGTGGGGGCGCAGGCAATTTAATTTCTTAAAAGAGGCATCATTAATTGAAACTCGAAAGTCTATTAGTCAAGAGTTGATGATAAAGATTTATTAGTTTATTAATAACTCAAAAGCTTTTTAAAATTTGGGAGGAGGGGGGCAATTGCCCACCTCAGCTACATGTCGCTCTACCACTGTTCAGACATGATCCATCCATTTTTCAACAATAAGTTCAATGATGAATCCCATTGCTTTGTGAGTGTAAGAGAGTTCAGGCTTTATCATTGTATGTTTTTACAGGTATTTGAATCATGCATACACAAAGTCTTTTGAATTATGAATTAGAGAAAGGCAAGAAATTTAATTTTCTACAAGAAGAATCATTAATTGAAACTCAAAAGTCAATCAGTCATCCACTTCATGGCAAATGAAAGTTTAGCACTTCAAGACAGGCTGCATCAGTAAAATAATAAATAAAAATGATTAATATATCTTGCCTCAATAGGATGTGATTCTGCAAGACCATCCAACCTAAGGCCCTCTGTTGTTTGGTCAAGAAATTGAGTCCAAATTTTCCATTCGGGAAACAGGCAATCGGTAGCTAAATAGCTCACCTGAAATGCAAAAGGTGAACAAATGATTCAAAAGATTATGCAATTTTAATCAAGCACTACACATGAGATGTTAATTAAGCACAATGTCAAGAGACTGAGTAATGAAGCATACCCATGTAGCAAACCCTTCATTAAGCCACAAATGTGTCCACCACTCCATTGTGACAAGATTACCAAACCATTGATGTGCAAGTTCATGTGCAACAACAATTGCAACCTGAAATGAAGATATTCATAATGAACCATCTTGTCTGCATTTTGTGTAAGAACCAGGACATATGAACATGATATTAATGTCAAAAGAAGCATCACAGGCCCCCATGAAGTCAGGAAATAAATTTCTATCAACGTTGTTAACCTCTAGGATTTCAAAGAATTTAAAAGGTGTGTTTGGATAGTGGAAGATGTGAAGTGAAATAGAAATTGAAGCAAAAATGATGCCAACAAGATAAGATGATGTCAATTATAAAGTGAATAAAGATAAAATAAATAAGAGATGACAATGAAATACACAGGTAATGATAAGGAAAATATATGGTTATCAAGTATGCAGGTAGGTGAACATCACATCAATTTGTCATTTACATTGCAAGTACCATCCCTTTTCATGTTACCCAGACACATGTTAGGTTTAAGATAATGATTATTCATACAAAAAAAATTTAGATTCAAATTTATCAATAGAAATGTCTCTAAGAATTGGTATGGAAAGAACTTGAGCTATCAATATCATGGAATTATGGGCATTACCCTTTGCTTGTTAGCAGCTGCAGAGTTTCGATCATCATAGAGCAGAGCTGTTTCACGGTATGTTACCAAACCATAGTTCTCCATAGCCCCAGCAGCAAAATCAGGTATTGCAATCATATCCAGTTTTGGCAATGAATATGGCATTAAAAAATATCTGGCAACTTCAAACAAATGTTAGATGATACACTAAGCCTGGCTTGGCAAATGGATCAAGAAAATTATAATTGAACTTGAAAAGAAGAAGAAAACAATTATTAGCCTCCGGTCAAATTCAATATGCTTCCAAAATCAAGGTATGAAAGCAAATAATTGTCGTTGCTAGTAACCAGCTGACATTAAGGCCCTGTTTGTTGACAAGGGGAGGCAATAACTTTTCCCAACAATCTTACTTTTTATTCATCATCTCATATTTCTAATCACCCACTATTGCTTCATTCAAAAAGCATAATATTTTATCTTTATTCAGTTTATTTAAAAAAGTATACCCTATCCTATTACATCATTTCTTCTCTTCCCTTCCCTTCCCTTTCTCAAATCCTACATTCTCCACCTCTTTTCTTCCTCTTTTCCTGATTCCCAAACAGACCCTTAATTAGATTGGCTTAAAATGTGAACAAGAATAAAAATGTAGATGAGATGAAAACCCACTTCTTATAGAGATCGAGTGTCTTGACAGCAACATCTAAAGCAAATATCCCTTGACTTGTCTTTCCAACCTGACAATACACACGAACACTGGTCCCTGAACAAGCAAGAAGATTAATGAGAAAAATGGATTCCTCTGGTGTAAGAATATTATTTGTTCAGTGAGCAATCATACCATCAGATGTCAAGCGTTCAACGTGATCAAACAAACCGACAACAATAGCCACCAAATAAGTTGACATAATTGGGGACTCTTGGAAAGAAACAGTCTTGAGCTGGTCATTAATCTTTTCATCAATGACTGGCATATTGGACAATGCTACCAGGTCTGAGGGTACTTCCAGTGTTATTTTGAATGTAGCCTGAATACAGTATGTCAGCAAAAATGATTGCAAAGATATATAGATAGATCACCATCTCCATGCACCATAAGAAATGTCCATGAACAGGTAGGGAATTTTCAGGAAATAAGACACCGCCATTAATGTGTGAAGCAACAGCAGTAGATTCTGCATTCAAGTAGAATTCAATCTCCACTCTTTCACTTAAATTTTTATTTCCATTCCCACGAAAAACATATGAAAACCACAAAGGCAAGCATGAACCAACAAGCATAGAAGACAACAGTTACCTTAGCAGCAGGTTCGTCCCAACATGGAAAACACCAGCGTGCATCTGCAGGTTCAAATTGTGTAACTGCCATGTTCTTTTTCTCCCCATTATGCTCATAAACACTGGAAGAAAAATAAAACAAAAATGGACAAAAGTTCATCCAACATGACCACTGGAATTATTCATTTTGTATTTTCAAATCCAGGGAAAATAACATTAGTGGAGAACCATCCATCTCTTACACCCACTAAGATTAGAGAAACTGCAATGTTCTTCTTCTCCCCATTATGAGCATAAATAGCAGAGGAAAATAAAATAAAAATGGATAACAGTAAGGATGGTACTATGTAACAGAACCAATTTAGCAGCCAACATGGCCACTAGAATTTTTTTTTTTTTTTTGTGGTTTTTATATGCAGGGGATATAAAATCATTGGAGAACAATTCATCTCTTATACCCACTGAGATTAGAGGGAATTAATACATCACAACATCAATGTTTGAACCATCAAAATACTGATCGGAGCAATGTTACTTGCTCTCCATTAATTGTGTGACAGCATACTCCTTTTGGTGGTTCACTTATTTTTGGAAGGCACCAGATGTGATTAATACCACCAATCTTAATCAAGTGTAAGGTATTTGTGTACTACGTGTACCTCAGACAATTTTTCCAATGTATAAGTTACTAAAAGAAAACTTTCTAGTCTTATATTAAGAACTAAATGGAAGCTCTCCAAGCCCAAGACCCACAGAAACATAGTTAAGCAAAGGCTGCCAAAAGCAACCTTATGTGTTTCTCCTTGGCACTTGGCTGGTGATCATACCAGTTCATAGGAATTCATGCTAGCTCAAGCCAAATTTCCCTGAAACATCCCATTAACCATGCCTCAAGTTGCAACTGGTATTAGACATTTGCAGCCCACCAGTTGAGTCTAGCTTCCTGTTGTAACTAGTTTGCATTATGAATTCAAACCTTCTGTGCAGCATATTAAATTGATTGCATGACAACACAGGGAATGAATCCATAGGAATGGAAGGAAGGTTGATTAGCTGTTATACAAAGCCACTAGTTCCCTTTTCTTTTCTTTTTTTATGGAATCTTCATGCACTCATCTGCACTCCTGATTACCGGGTATGGCGAATAATATAGCCAATGTTCTGTTCATCAAGTGTGAATGCGATTGCCCATTTTAAGGTTGTCATCATATTACCGTGAAAACTATTCCATTTACATGTCAAGCTTCAAACCACCCATCAAGCATTCTGCTTCTTAATTTCATTGCAGGAGCCACACTGCTGTTCTGGGTCTGTAATTGAACTCAATGATTTTGTTATCTCCAATCATATAAATTCTGCCAGTCTAGCTCAATCTAAATGGTAAAATGCACAAAAGTAAGAAAAGTTTGAAACTCTAACTGAAGAAGAGCACCTTCTGTAGAATCCTTTCATCTGGTCATTAAGCGTTCCCGTAAATCTAATCCCCAGTATTCCCTTCCCAACCGGAAGAAACCCACCAAACCCGAGCACCAAGATCTCGTCTTCCTCGACCAAGACGACTTCCGAAGGACGGCGAACCTCCTGAAACGCAAAGAAAACGCACCATCATCGACGTTTTCGTTTTCTAACTACAGAAATAGAGTCAAGACAAGAAGAAAGGCAAAGAGAAAGAAGGAAAGAATCAGCGCCTGCCTTTTTGGAGTGAAGGGTCTCGAACGAGACCGATGCATCGTCAATGGCGAGATCGGCCACATTGAGGACGAGGAATCTGGTCTCGGCGGTGATATCGACGATGATTTCGACACTGCCGGTGAATTTGCAAGCAGAAAGATCGGGTTTTAGCTTCAGCTCGTAACGCTTCGGAACTGCGAATTTCGGCAGCCGTGGCTGGCCCTTGAACTGCTCTAGCTCAGCTCTCAGAGCCTCTGCCATCCTCTGCTTCTTTTCTTCCGCTCTCTTGCCCCTTCAAATCAAGCTTCCTGTCTTAAATCGCAGTGAGGCAATTAATTACTCCTCCAATCTCGTGATGATACGCTGGCACGTATTAAGGTATCTATTTTAATGCCATTCCATGTGGCCTGAGGGTGCAACGCGGGCCAGGTTTAACCCGAACTCAAACTGAACCCAACCGGAAAAAAACATTGCTGGGATTGGCTTTTTGAAGACCATGTTTTTAAACCAGATTTATCCTGACCCGAGAAAACCCGAACGCAACCAAAATTTATTATATATATCCCTTAGTATATAATTTTTGTAAATAAGGCTTATGCTTTGACAAGATTTGTTAAAAATTTGTTGCATTAATATGTTTTGCATGTCCATTTCTAATACTATTGAACATTGTTTATATAAAAATTATTTTTCAAATTTAATTTTTTAAAATAAAATTTTGTCAAATGAAAATTTGTTGTGTTCTTACGATATTTATAAAGCTATAGATTAACAATATGATGTTAGATTTCTTTATTTTATATCATATTTTTTTGGGAGATATTTTGAATAAATTTTTTAATTGCATATAAGTTTAATTGATTGGGTTTCAAAGATTTGAAACTTTTTTTAAAATAAAATATGAATTTTAAAAAATCTTGAATTGAAAATAATATGTAATATAAAACTCAACCCAAAGTTTAACCTGACTCAAATTGAACTTGAACAAAACTCAAACTAAACTTGGTTAGGGTTGACTAAAGCCCGAGTTAACTCGACTTGAGTTGCATCCCACATGTGAGGTTAAGTAATGCAAAGTTTTAAATAAAATAATTGAAGCCAAAGGAATAAGAGTGTTGAACCTAGGTGTTTGGTTTTGATGACTAACAAAACTTGTTTAATAACTTAAATTAAGCTAATGATATATTACTAAGATTTCTGAATTCAAAAGAAACTTTTAAAGAACGTAGAAATGTTTAGAGGGATATTCAGAGGCTTCAGAGAAAGCTTTAAAAGTTTAGAAATGGTGTCTATAAGTTTTAGAGAGAATATTATGAATCTAGAAGGATGAAGAAGCTTTAGAAGAAGAAAAAAAAGTTTTGGAAAGAAGAAAAAGTTTCAGAAGAAGCATTCAAGGCTTCAAAGTAACTTTAGAAGATGTTTCAGATGGTAAAGACGAGTTTCAAAGATGAACTTCAAGTCAAAGGATCTTAAAAGTTAAGTTAAGAAGATGATAAAGCCGGTAGAAGATCTAAAAGCTACATCAAAACATCTTCAAAGTATTCTTTAGATGATGAAGACAAGCTTCAAAAGGAAAAAATGTAGCAATTTTAGCACGTTAGCTGCTAGAAGGAACTTCGAAGGTTGAATACCTAACTTCAAATGATCTGAAGTATATTGCTAGAATAAAGTTTAAATCAAGTCAAAGTTTGCAAGATCTAAAAGAGAGCTTCAGAAGCTTTGAAGTAATGCGATAATGATAACTAACAGGGCAATCGACTTTCAGAAGTTCTAAAGTACACTTTTAAGGCAGATAACATGAGTATAATAACCGTGTGAAAGCAACTTCACCAGTCAGTAAATTTTGGCACAGTGGCAAGGCTTAAAGTCAACAATGGTAGCAAATGAGGCGGCGTAGGGTGTGACGTGTAGAGGCTAAATTTTGGTGTGGCAGTAACAAGCTCTTTGTATATAAATGATGTGTGTCTATGAGGATTTTAAAAAGGGAAAGAGAGAGGCTAGAAGTTGTTAGTGTTGGGAGGAAGAAATTCCTTTTTCTACCTTTGTGGATCATTGTGTCGATTTGGATATGTTTAATGCATGTAAATAATGGTTGAAAATAACCTATTCATTTTGTTGATAAAATTCTGGATTTGTATACATGGATGAAAAGTTAATATCAAAACTGTTAAATGTTTTCCTTGTATATGTATGAAACAAGAACAAAAAGAGGAGGTAAAATAAACAAAAATGGAATGTAGGTAGATATTATCATTTGTTGAAATGAATCAAGTAATTTTTATTTTGTTTTATTAATGATTGTCCTCAATTGATTACACTTGCTATGTACATCAGAAATTATATATTCATATCCTAGATCACAAGTAGTCTTAATTACATCTCCACAATGTGAGAAAATCCTTGATTAAAAGGAACGGTACAATGCATCTTAGATACCCAAAAATAAAACTCACCCTTTCTTAAAATGAATCTGTTATCTTTAGGATTGTTAAGCACATTGCGATAGCTTGATATTTAGAGGATCATATCAAGCCAATGGGCAAATAGGATGACACAGCTCTAGATTGAGTTACTAGAAACTAGGTCGACCTAAAGAATGAGTGTTTTGATCTAATTAGTTTGTCCCGGGTGGAATTAAGACTGGGTCATTTCTATTATTTAAATTATAAGAAACCATAGAGACAGTAGGTAATTTGTGACACAATTGGTATATCCTGGAAGGACTTAGGACTGGATAGTTTCTATTGTGTTTAGACCTAAAAGAGACCAGAAGAAAATAGGTAACCGAGGTTTGGTTTAACTTTCTCTTATTGAAATTATCGTATAATTTTGATGACAACAAAACTTGTCTTAAGGCTTGATCTATGTTAATGATGATTTAGTCTAGGAAGCTGAAATGAAGACAAACATGCTTGGCATGAATAATTATTATCGCAATATTTTGAATGCAAGCATATTACATAAATTGTTTTAGAGAATGAAAAATTCATTGTGATCCATAGTGCATTAACCTTGTTTATTATATGTTGGATCATAGATATATCATGTGCTTTATGAAGTTCTCACTTTAAGCTTCTATTGAAAAATAAAATATGTGATTTATCCATGTTCTACAACTTATGAAAATCATGTGGGGATAAACATATTTTGATAAGTGTGTTTCATAGAAGATATTCTTTTCTTTGCATGAAAAAGAAATTGTACTTAAATAAGCATATAGATACAAAATCATGATTACATATCCATACTTTACAACTTATGCAAATTACATATAGATAATTATATTGTGATTTACAATAGAAAATATAATGAAAAATGTCAAGCTAATAATGTGGCAAAAGTGCAGAAATTTCCAAGTGCAAGTTTACTCTACAGTGCTTTTGCTACAGTAAAATGCTATAATTCTGCTATAGTAACAGATAAAGTATGAAGCTATAGATGAAGTGTCTATAGACGAACCTAGAGATAAAGTCTGCTACAGTGATAGACGAAGTGGATTGTCTAAGATGAAGTGGAAGACAAAGTTTGTCTAAAACGAATTAGAAGACAAAGTGAAAGACAAAGTTTGTGTAAGTCGAACCAGCAGAAGAAGTAGAAGACGAAGTTTGAAGTAATAGATGAAGTAGAAAATGAAGCTTGAATTAGCAGATGAAGTAATTGGCAAATTGCTATAGTAACCAACAGACGAAGCAGAAGCATCAGATGAAGTAAAACCAATAGATGAAGCAGTAGGCAAATCGCTATAGTAATTTACTGAAGTAATTTTCTACTGTAACCGACAGATGAAGCAAAAGCATTAAACGAACTAGAAGCAACAGACGAAGTGCTATAGTAATCTATTACAATAACTCTGCTATAGTGCAACAGACAAAGCTTCATTAGCAGATGAAGTAACAGGCAAAGCAGCGCGGTGCTACTGTGATCTGGTACAACAACTCTGCTACAGTAACCAACAGACAAATATTTGTCTACTACTTACTCTAGACGAAGCGGAGCTATAGTGATTTGCGACAGTAAAGGTGCTATAGTAACGTCGCTACTGTAAAAATTGATATTTTCAAATGTGTCAGAGATTTAATGCTCTACAAAAAGCTTTCCACCCTGATGCAATCGTTTCCTTTTCTATCAAGAACAAGGTTGCAAAAATTTTCAATAGATTAAGAGCCAATCAGAAGATAATGCATTCCAATGGGAAAAAACCTCAAACGTTCTTCTACATTAATGCTGCTCATCTACCTCTGTTCTCTGCATTCAATAGAACCCATCTTCTCCAACAGTCAGATTTTTGAGAAGAGCTATTTAAGGAAATATGCTAGGATGTTTCAAAAAAAGAGGGAGGAGTTGTAGAAGAAAAAGAAATTAAGCCTAACACCTTTCACAAATCTTTGCATGCCTAAGCCAAGAGCTTTAACCTTCAAATATCATTTAAGAAACTTCATTTTGTTTATCCATTCAAGGCCTACTTCTTCCATATATCCAATGCTACAAAAGTTACTCAAAGATCAAGTCCTCCCAAAGATCATTAAGGAGCTTGAGGGTTCTAAGTGACAAAGGCGAATCTATCAACAAGAAACCCATTTAAGTCCTCCAAGTATTTTCACTCTAAGAGTTACTAAGATCAAAGAGCTTCAACGCCACATCAACATTATATCAAGGGAGTTTGAAATCACTGTAATGTGCTTAATGTGTTATCATTTTATTAGTGCATATTAAATCACTGTAATGTGCTTAATGTGTTATCATTTTATTAGTGCATATTCATGTACATAAAATACCTGCAAAGGTATAGTTTCTAATTAGCTCATGAAACTAGAGTTATGCCCCCTAGAGTTGAACTTTAGGAAAAGTGTCGGAGACATTAGTTTACGCCTCCTAGGGCTGGAATCCAGAAAAGTGTTGGGGACACTTGTTTACGTCTCCTAGAGCTGAAATCTAGAAGAGTGTTGAGGACATTATTGCATTTTCATTATACGGGACAGAATAGAACCCAAGGCATAATAAGTATATGCTCTTGGAAGAGTGGATGTAGGAACAGGGTTTAAATCACTACAAAAATCTTGTTATTTGTGTTTGCTTATTTATTTATTTACTCAATTTATCCTTCATGCACTTTACAATTTTATCTTTTACTTTAAATCACATCACATACAAGCACGAAAAGAGGGAAATGTTCTAATAGGGGTTAAGCAATGAATTTTTACATACTCAATTCACCTCTCCCCTCTTGGGTTCAGCTATACTTTAGGAGCCAACATCTCTCATTGCCATGATAAGCTTAAGAAGAGTAGCTTGGCTCTCTTAATTGCCTATATGAAGCTTAGGAAGAGTAGGTCAGGTTAACTAGGTTTTAGTCAGCTTCCTCAGAGTGGGTCAGGTTGACTGGGTTTGGCTAATTTGATGAATGATATCTGCTAAGCTTTGACTCAGTGACTCGGTCCTAGACTTAGGCTTTGGGTGACTGAGTAAGTGATGTTTGCTAAGGTTTGACTTGGTGAGTCATGACTTAGTAACTTAGTCCTGAACTTAGGCTTTTGAATGATTTGGTGAGTGTTGTGTTAAGGGTTGACTCGGTGACCCGATCCTAAACTTAGGCTTTTGAATGGATTAAGAAGTGATGTTTACTAAAGTTTGACTCGTGAGTTATGACTCAGTGACTTGGTGGGTCATCAGTCGGTCCCGGACTTAAGCTTTTAAATGAGTTGACAAGTGGTATTTTTTAATATCTCATAGAAAATTGCAAGTAGGCAATCTCTGCCATTAACCTGTGAGAGATTGTAGAATCAAGTTGCATGAATTAAGCCTAATTACACTTTGAGTTAATTAAATATAATCATGATTAGTATGAATAACTATAATTAGTGCTAATGATAGTTCTTAACTAGTTTAAAATAATGTCATAATTTTTTTGATTTATGGGGCATTTACAAGATAACTTCACTTTTTGAAGTTTACTTAGTGTTTAAATAAAATTTAATGTGTTTTAAATATCTAATCTAGCATTATCCTGTTGTCCACTAATTATATGGGACCCACTTTAACACAGCGTGGGTGGGGCCCATGTGTGTACCATAGTGGGGCCATGGTAGATTGCCTTTAGGCACTAGAAAAATTATCAGTGACCAAAGGTCATTGCTATCAAGGGAGGCACCTATCTCTTGAAGACTCCTCCAAGCTTCTTCAAAAGAAATTCTATATCTTTCTTAAGAAGAGGGAGAGGGTATTTATAGGCTTGGAGCCTACCTTCACCTCCAAGGGTAGTTTAGGACTGCTTACCTCCTCAAAAGAAGGTAATTTGGGGAAATGGAGCCTACCATCACCTCCAAGGGTAGTTTAGGAATGCCCACCTCTAAAGGTAATATAGGAATGCCCACCTCCTCCCAAGAGAGCAATTTGGCGAAATGAAGCCTACTTTCACCTTCAAGGGTAGTTTAGGAATGCCCCACCTCCTTCCAAGAGGGCAATCTGAGTAATGGAGCCTACCTTCACCATTTTGGGGGAGACCCTACCTTCACCATTTTAGGGGAGAGCCTACCTTCACCATTTTGTGGAGAGCTTACCTTCACTATTTTCGAGAAAGCCTGCCTTTACCATTTTACGGAGAGCCTACGTTCACCATTTTGGGAGGAGTCTACCTTCACCATTTTGGGGTAGAGTCTGCCTTCACCATTTTGGGAGAGAGCCTGCTTTCATCATTTTGTGGAGAGCCTGCCTTCATCATTTTGGTAGAGAGCCTGCTTTCACCGTTTGGGGGGGAGTCTGCATTCACCATTTTGTGGAGAGCCTGCCTTCACCATTTTAGGGGAGAGAATGCCTGCACATTTTGTGGAGAACCTGCTTTCACCATTTTAGGGGAGAGCATGCCTACATATTTTGTGGAGAGCTTGCCTTCACTGTTTTGGGAGAGAGCCTGCCTTCACCATTTTGTGGAGAGCCTGCCTTCATCGTTTTAGGAAAAAGCTTGCTTTTACCATTTTGTGGAGAGAGCCTAGAGTTATGGAGCACAGCTAGCGTGCTAAACCATGGCATGGTGGAGCCATGGTCGTGTGGTAAAGCCTTCTTAGCGTGGTGGGGTTTTGGCTTCACTAGAATTTAAGCAAGATATTTTTAGATACATTAATTGCATTTTTAATTTGAATAGTCCAATTAAAAATCGTTTAGGCAGTCCATTAAAATACCAATTAAATATAGCCCATCGCTAGCTATTCAACACATTGGGTAGTTGATTACTTGCCTTGACTCACTCCCAATGTGATCTGAATAGCTCCTGGTGTAAACTAAGGGCCCGTGATTTTAAGCTATCCAACAAATACCCCCCAAGGGCAGATTATGCAGATAATGGGCGATAACCCCAATAGATGATCTGGCCTTGTGTCCCCATTAAATCTTGGCCCTTAGTTTTTTGAATAGCTTATTGCACATGTTACAACTTTTGGATTTACTAAGATAGAGTTGGATTAAATTCTAAAATTTGGCTATCATGTTAGGGCACCTGCATTTACACTGACATATATACTAGTGTGGTGGGGGTAGTTGACCATTCTTCACATTTGGAAACAAACTCATTCGTACAGATAACAGTTAACCACTGTTCAATGGGCTAACTTTAGGAACGCCTTTGGACAATGTTGGAAGCAAGATGCCTAAAGAGGAAGCATGAGAAAAAAAAATCTTGCAAAATTTTCCATCTATGGAAATTCGGGCAACTTTCTTGAGTTTCATGTTGAGGTATGATAAAGACCCCCCTTCCTCCCGTTGAACCTTCAACATGAGTAAACACTAAAGTGGTCATGGTGATGGTCATTGTCTTTGTGTCTTAGAAAATCAGATGGACTTTAATTTAACAAAAAGAATCAGCTTTGTTTGAACGGTCTCAGCAGCAACTCCTTCATGATCTCGACTGTCCATTTGAAATTTCAGGAGGCTATGATGGGTTTCCATTCTGAGTGACCTATTTAGAAGCCTTTTTTCACATTTCTACTTTTGGCTGCTACTAAGCCGAACAACTATGCATTAGCACGCATATAAAGCTGCTCAAGAAGGGTTTTTGGATTCTTCACTATTCTGACAATTTTATGAGAGCTTCATTTGCATTTTTCTTATTGGAAGGAGAGGGTTTATCCTTTGTTTAGAACATCCCCATTTGTCACTTGTTATTCTAGGCTTGCAAGCATTTTTGGAATCTTTTTCCCTTTAATAAGTTTTTTATGAAAGTTTTATACCTCCGCCATTATTGAGGGAAGAAGGACCTATTGACGATCCCTTTGTTGCCTTCATCGATAACAGTAGGATCTGGGTCAGGGTCAAGTTTGTGCCTGGATCCCAGTCTTCCATTTCTACTATTGGATATCAAAAATCGAGATAGAAACTGTGAATTCAGCATAAACCAAGATCAAAGATCGAAAGAGAAATCAGGAATTCTGTAAAAAAAACTCTAATCTTGTAAGTTATCTTCCTCCCCGTCTCTCTCTCTCTCGGCCTCTATAAGTTCCGCAAAAACCTTAATCCTATTTGTGCCTATAGATGGATTTTAATAAACATACTATCCTTGAGCAAACATCATAGGATTAAGTAGATTTTGGGGATTCATCGATTCATTCAACGGACTTTGATGAGTTTCCTTTTCAAATTGTGTCTGAAAGCTTCAATTTGAATTACATACTCAATGCTGTTAACGTTGAAGTGGGCGATGAAGCGACAAGCGTTGTTGGCCAAATGACTTTTGAGGATGCTACTACAATTCTAGAGACATAACATTTGCATCGTCCTAGTGTCTCCATTATACTAGGTTAAGTAGCTGATGTTGGCGAACCATCTGGTCTTGTAGTAGAAGGAGGAATCTCAGCATTTCACAATCAAAAGGGAAGGCACAAAAACAGTCTTTTGCTATAGACCATTATGTACACATACTAGTTAGCTCTCAACCAAAGAGGAAATAGTAGGCTACCACTAGTGATGAGGTTGATGAGTCAGAGGTAGGGACAAATCAGTCCCTTATCCAATTGGGTGATGTGATATTTTTTCCTTCTATAAGAATTGCAGGGAATTTAGATAAAAAGGGTTTCTTTATCTAGAAACATGCAAGAATTTTAAAATCTCATTTCAGAGTTGAGAAAGAATTGACCCATTATAGGAGCATATGCCATAAATATATGAAGGCACTTCTACACATAGGTTCTTCCTTCATGAACAAGGCCAAGATGATAATCATTCAATTAAAAAGTGTAAAGGCTGGACACCTCTCAAACATGGCCTTTTCCTTTGTTAACCAAGGTGAATAATTTGATGGGATCTTATTGGCACCAGTTGTGAATAACTTTGAGCCTCATTATCATACTATAAAAACTCCAAGATAATGTACTAAAATATCAGAATCTTATAAATTGCAATGAGAAGGGAATATCGAACAATTTCAGAATGACATTGTTTCTAATAAAGACTTTGAATATTGGGTAAAACATATTGTTGCAAGGCACAAAGATATTCTAACAACATCAGGAGTTTATGATATTATACTTGCTACTTGTAGAGGTTTCTTAAGACACAATACCACTTTGGAAGCTTTTTTTTTTAATTTTTGTCACTAGCTACAAATTCTTTACACTTCTCATATGATAAGATGAGCACAACACTATGGGACTTGAGTGCCATGAGTGGGCTACCTGTTGTGGGAGAAGCCTTTGATGAATATGTTCCATCCAATGAAGAGCTCAAGTTGATTCCATATGCTCAAGACATTATTAAAATCTTGGAACAACTGAAACAACAATAAAGAAATAGATTCCTCCGATCAGAATAAGCTCAACTATTTGGTAGGATTTTAAATTTAAGTGCAAGGATTAGTGGCTATCATGATCCCAGGACAGAGAAAAAAAGAAAGCCAAAAGATAAATGAAAGTTATAAATGGCTCCTAAGCTTCTTTATAACATTGCTTCAGTTCAAGAATTGATCTTATTTCTAATGTAGTGACTTTCTATAGTAATATGCCCCTCCTCTTCACATTCTTATTATGTGAGATGGATGACATTAGTGCCAGCTTGTCAACTTGCTTCTAGTACATGGTTATCATTGGCACCTCAAGTGCTTTTAGACATTTATAGGAGTTTTGGTGACATGGTGTTGAACTCGATCGGCCTTAGAAGGGCTACGACCCACTGTCTAATGCATTTCTTTACAAGTAATTTGAGCCTTTATTTCCCTTGAACTTATGGTATGGAGCGACCAATTAGTCTCCCAGAGGAAGGTGTGGTGATGATACAATTTGTAAAAAAACCAATGACAAAAATCAGCTTCCAAACAGTAACCAGTAGGTTGCTTCATTTGCATCAATTTTCTGATGAGATGTATCGGTTGGTCCTTGTCTTTAGTGAGGAGGGTTATGTTTTACCTTCTCACAATGGCATCATTGGTAAGCTGTTGGACTATCCCATGGTAATTCAAGGTTGCTTGTTGCCATCACGAAAAGGGGATTGCTTCAGAATATAATCATATTTCCTACAAAGGTCTGCACGTCAGTTTAGTTTTAACCAAGAAGTCCCAGGGGACATCATTGAAATCTCTAGGGAAGAGTGAGAAGCCAGTAGTAGAGTTCATAAATGGTGTGCCCATTGGATCTGATTTACCAACAACTTCCAGAATTGCACCATCTTTTTACCTGGTAATAGGAGGCAAGTCCACATCGCAGATAATTATGTATGGTGGTATGGGGTAAGCGGTAGAAAGATATGTGATCAGGCCTCTCCCAACTATTGGATGAAGACTTATTCACCATGGGATTCTACCAAAGAGTGTTCTAAGAGGGACGATTACGCCTACTTTTGGAATTATTATAATCACCATCAAAATACAACTCGGCCAGGTAGGGTTCTGTGGATGGACGTGGGGCCTACTCGCAAGATATTAAGAGAGCAGATGTGAATGATGTTGGGTGGTATGGGTATGGTGAGCATTACAACATTTATGTAGAGGAACCTGGAGTCAATCGTCCAATTCTCAATGTCCCTTCTTGTGCAACATCGGATTATCAATCCATAGAGAATAGTGAGAGTAAGTACTTTCAGGTTTTGTCTTGGCTTTCTCTTCTTCTTTTTAGCTTACCAATACATGCATTGCTTTGTTTTCATCTTGTAGATTTTGCTATTGCTCTTCAATTAGCAGAGACACAACAAAGTGTTATGAGGTCAACTTTAATCGTTATTATATAGATAGACGAACAATTCAGATCCAGGTGTAATCTCCTTACCAAGCTACCAAGCTACCAATAACTGCATAGGAGGCTAATATTGGATGCACAACAATAACTACAACCACTCACCCTTTTTCCAATTTCCAAGGTGAAGCATCATCCAGCAGTTCAATTATCAATTTCAGGGTTCCTCAACCTGCTTTGGCTGAAGAATTGGAAATTGTAGATTAAAGGGCAACTCCAGCAGAGGGCTATAGTGACCAAGCGAGGCTTGAAGAGCTTGTTGAAGAGAATAATTCTGCCCCAAAGCGCTTTTGACAATTTGAGATGCTAGTCTCGTTTGTTCTTATCTGCTGATTTAATGAATCCTCAATAATAACGTTGTTTTGTTCATTTTTTTTTTGCCTTCTCAATGCCCTTGCCCTTTCGAAATTATGTCTTTAAAGGGCAACGAATCTGGAGACGCTTTAATGCTTCCGCTTTTTAATCCTGTAGTGCCTATTTAAGTGGCTCCGCTCAAACATTTATTTTCAGTGGATCCAAAATGCTATGTTTTAAGCACCTTTGCGTGCTCCCCTCTTTTTTTATTGAATTCTGATGCCAATCATTTTGCGATAGCTTTATCTGTGCTGATGTGATCCTTTGACACTTCTATTTGCCCATGTGTCAGAGGTTTAAATGCGACGGGATGTGAAAATGGTTGGTTTCTAATTTTCACAGATCCCTAAGGTGTCATTTCTGTGGTTTTGTATAAAACCCTAGATAGTTTTGTTGAGAGGCATCTTTAAAATGTTGCCGCAAATATGGAAAATCATTTCCCACTTTTGGTACCTTCTTCATCCCTTCTATCATCGAGCTGTCGCTATTCTCTTCTTCTCCTCCAGTAACCCATCTTCATCTTTCATTCTCATTTCTGTTTATTTAGGTAGTCCATTAAAATACCAATTAAATGTAGCCCATCACTAGTTATGCAACACATTAGGTAGTTGATCACTTGCCTTAACTCACTCCCAATGTGATCTGAACCGCTCCTGGTGTAAATTAAGGGCATGTGATTTTAAGCTATCTAACAAAGTGTTTCTATTGTATAAAGATTTTAGGGGATTTGGGTGAGAAATTCTTATTTATTTAAGGATGATTTTCTACCATTGAAAGTGAAATCTTATTAAATCTTCACATATTTGAAGTGATAAAATATTACATATACATCTTGACCACATGTGGCAAGGACTTGGACCAAGTCCTTGGTGGTTGGAGCACTCCCTTAAGTAGAGGAGGACTTAGTCCGCCTCTCCCATGAGAGCGGGAGAGTGGGACATGTGTCTTAGAGAGGACACATGACACCTTTAGACGTGGGACATGTGTGGGACATGTGCCTCTACATGAGGGAATTAAGGACATGTGGCTTAAGGGTGAGCTAATATGTGTCTAGTTGGTTAGGCTTTGTGCGTTGTATATCCTATGACTCGGATTCACAAAATATTATGCATATTGGATTTTATGGAAGAAATGAAGGTAGGAAAATCAAAACACAAAAGGACGCTGGAATTCAAATGGGTGATTTTCATTAATTTGTATATGATGTTGTGTATAATTTTTGATAAATATGAATCATTAGATATGTTCCTTATATTGGTATTTGCCTAGGGGATGATCTCTAGGTTAAAGGATCTTATTTGGATGGTGAAAATTGGTGATTTTTAGAATATGAAATTTTCATTAATTTTAGTATGTTTGGCCTTTGATTTGCATGTGGACCTCACTGAGTACTTAGTGTATTTAGTGTTATTATATGACATGAATTTCTATGAATTTCAAAAATTAAAAATATGAGAAAAAATAAGTTTTATGACAATCTAGTTGAACATCACATGGATGCATGTCCCTAGTAGCAACATTGCTTGGAAGTTTCTATCGGGCCGGATGTTAGCTGACCCCGGTGCTGCTACCAAGCACAGGTGAATGTAAGCCCAGGCCGTGAGTTGGGCACGGAAGTTCAACCGTTCAAGGTAGGTGAGGGCCTAGGCATGTGCGAGCCTAGTCGTAGCAGTGGCAATCGCCAATCCAGCGAGTGCGATGAATGGTCAGAAGTGTTTTTCATATTTTGGGACCCTACAATCACTGATTTAGACAATTAAATGGTTAATTTTGGGGTTTTTGAATGTTCTAAATCTAATGAAAAGTTTAGATTACCAAAATAATAGCTAGATCATACATTTTTGTTAGATAGCTATGAAAGAAGGGGATTTATTTATATGAATTTATATGTGGTCCACTAATCTAAACTAATTGTGGTCGAACGTAGATTTTTATGATAGTTTCCTAGTAAATTATCAATATTGGGACAGATACTAGGTCATTGACACTATCAGTTGAGCTTACTAGTAGAACTGCCCTATAATTGTGCAAGTACGGGTGGCCTGGAGTGTAGGAGTAGGACAAATTATATTGTTAGTAGCGTTACCAATTGAACACCGGTGGAATTGCCTTATGAGTAGGCTAGCTTGGATGGCCTGGAGTGAATGAGAGACTAGTTAAGCTCATCGATAGAGCTGCCTTCCTAGTGGGTTAGTCCGAATAGTCTAGTTGATAGAGGAAATTGTCAAATTTTTAGTACAGTTGTCCTCTTAGATTGGCCTAGGATAAGACATGTACAGATGAGTGTATAGGAGATGGATTGTTGTGATGCATGTGTTGATTTTATCTACCCTGCTTACCAAGCTTATGACTCACCCTTTCATTATCTTATTTTTCTTAAAGAATGCTGCGTGGAGAGCGCAATAGTTGTGATACAAGGGATAAATAATGTAGGATGTTATTCTAAGAAATGTTAAAGACATTATAGCTAGTGTTTTATGAAACTTGTATTTTGTGGATTTGACAGCTATGATAAATATGTAATGAATTTCTTTTATTTGTGAGTTTACTTTGGTTGATTTTATGGTTATGTTTCATATTTTATGAGATAAATCTTAGGTTAATTATCCCTAGTTTTGGAATTGACATTTAATTATACTATTTTTTGATCCGGATCATGACATTGTATGTTAAAAATGTAATTTAAAATTGTAAAAAATTGCCAGAAGTAATCATTATCGGCTATAATAGATTTAAAACTTATAAATAGAAGTTCCGTTGAAGAAAAAATAGTCTCTTTAGTGCATTTAACAAGAATCAATCTTAAGAACTCAAAACTCCAAAAAGTGCAATTGCTTCAACAAGCTTCAACGTTCAAAAGAACTTCAAAGCTCCATCAATACCATTTTAGAGGAGAATAAAGGCATAATGAGGTTTATTATTTGTCTTTATTTGAGCTTAAATCTATGTACACTTAGGTCTGATTAGAGGCAGTTTATATATACACTTTAGTTAATGAAAGGGGGTAGGGCTAATTGTATGAATTAATTAGCTTTGAAAACCAGATTGTATGAATTAGTTAGTGAGATCAAAGGAAGACCAACATTGTATGAGTTATTGATAAGTTCAAAGGATAACAAATGTATATAAGTTTCTTGTTAGCTCATAAAAACTAGTTGTGTGTGAGTTATTGGTGATTTCTGGGAACCAAGGGATGTGTGATTCCACACAGGTTTTAATGAAACCTTAAAGAGTGGAGTAGGTGCCAAGGGGGGCCTGAACTACTATAATTCCTTATGTTCTTATTGTCTCTGTGCTTGTGTACTTCCACTGCATTCTATTTTCTATACTTACATATCCCATTTGTTATCCTAATCTCACTTGGATTCCTGTTTGGCCATACACTCTGCCATTTTGGGGCCAACAAAGAGAAAATTAGCACCCATGTTTAAAGTGTTAATTATTGTATACTAAGGATGATTCAACTTATTTTTGATAGTAAGGGTGATTCAACTTATTTTTGAGATTCATGACTCATTTGATTAAAATAAGTCACCCAGAAGACAACTTGGATGTAGTTTACAAAAAACGGCTTAAAAGTTTATTTTTATAAATAAGCTATTGTAACACCTTACCCTCTAGGGCCGTTACTCGATTTTACATCATAAATTCACTATAATAACACAAATTTTTCCACTTCCAGGGTGGAGTGTTTGGGTCCCATTTTCTAGTTTACCTAATTTGTAACGAGATTTCTACTAAAAATTCGACAGAGTTGCCCCTAAAATATCAAGATTAGAACCTGATATATATTATTTATCAGATAGAGTTTCCCCTAAAATATCAAGATTAGAACCTGATATACATTATTTATCAATTATAGTAATTTGAATTTATAAACATAAAATAATAATCTAAATTTACCCATTTAATCAACAGCCAAAGACCTGTCTTACACCATGATGACACTACACCTTAGGAGAAACATATCATATTATCACAATATTATAATGTATCATCCACTAAAACATGCCGATCCACCTTTTTAATATATCATTTACGATTTTATATAATTATACAAATTCACATTAAACAAATTTCACAATGGGGTGTTAATCCCAATAATACATCATATTATCCAAAAGTCTTCAGTCTCTTTCGTAAATTTTTTGCTTGACCTGTCAACTAAAATTTAAACAAGAAGGTGTGAGTCCGGACAAACAAATGTGATAAACAATAAATAATCCATAAATAATACGTTTCATATCAAACAATTGATATCCATCATTATAACTAATCACAAATATATATATTTATATATTCATCAATGAATACCACATAGAGAAATCCATGTTATTTCCATCCAATTAATCAAACTTATATTAAACCAATCTTCAAATTAAACATACAATAAAGGGATCTTTTTTATCCCTCTCATTAATCATCCATGCTAAACCAAACATCAATTATTCTAATCCAAGGGATAAATATTATCCCTAGTCATCCAATGAAGATAAATGCCTACTTACCTACTAATGAATTATCATAAATTTGTCCAGCTCTATTCCTTTTCATCCTTCTTAGATCATCCTATACAAAGGAAAATCTCATTCATAATCATGTCTTCATAGCTAATCTCAGGCAAAACCTTCTTTTTTACTTATTTATTTGGTATCTTACATAATTAACATTTAAAAAACTTATAAATATGCTTCAAATCTACTCAATTTATGGCTTACATAACACATTCATGAGAATCCTCATTAACCCATTTCATTTAATAGCCTGTAAGCATCATTTGTTTACAAATTCTTTAACAACATGAGTTAGGAGATTTTATTCCCAACTATACATAATAAACCCATCACATTGTTAACCTTCAATTTACCTTAAATACATGTTAATCACACTTCTAACTCAATTACACTATACATATCAAGTTTTACACAAAATCCTCATGTTTACTATTCATAAATTACGATTCACGGATGAAATTAATGCAAAATCATAATTTTCCAAGTTTAGATCTTTGTAAACCCATCATAAATTATAGATTACTTATTTCCCCCATAAATCAAACACAAAATTTTATGCAAAACCCCCCAATTTCCATTGTTCATGAAATGGGGTTTTACACCCTAGCATGTAGAAAACAAAATTAAATGGAAAAGAAGTGTACTGACCATGATTCCCAATGTTAGCCTCCACTTTTCATGCATTTTCATCTCAAAAACTCCAAATTCCACCATGACTCACAATCACTAGGGTTTTAACTCAATAAACCATGCTCAAACAGTGAGAAAATGGAAGATTGGTCCCTAGTCTCATGATTTTCCATGAAAATACCAAGATTTGTTTTAGCTCGAATTACTGAAAAGCCATGTCTAAAATGATGGGTTTTCAAGGCTAGGGGCATGGGAGAACAAGGTAAACAGAACCGGATAAAATGGGGCTGAAATGGGACAGAATGGACTTAAAAAGTTGGGCCGCCACCATACGGTAGCCACTACCTATATCGCAGCTGGTATGACAACCTCTTGCCATACCACTTGTCAATGGACATCAAGATATATGCCCTTAGATCCGACCGCAACTGGTATGGCAGCCTCCTGCCATACTGCCTGCCTGTATTTTAGCCATATCTCTCTCATATGATATCCAAATTACTTGATTTTAGAGGCATCTGAAAGATATCTTCAAAGGCTAAAACTTTTAGCATAACTACTTTTTCCAAATAATCTCATAAATATGTCAAAAGTTTAGTAAAGTTGACCCATCTCAGTCATCTTGTTATTTTTCAGCATACAAAATAGTTTCAGTGTGTTAATTATAACTTACTCTTATAAACTCCAAATTGAGTGATTGTTTTTCCATTTGACAAATAATTTCAATCTATACAACTTTCATGTTGATCATATTTTCTAAATTAGTCCATATATATGTCAAAAATGGAGTACAAATGACCCCATTGTAATATTTCGTTTTCATTCATAATATATTAATGTTTAACATATAAACTACAAAATTATGGGGTGTTGCATTTGCATCCTAAATCACTTTAGAATGTCAATTAGTCTTATATTAAATCATTTAAAATGATCATTGAATAATAATAATATCATTCCAAACTCAAGTAATAGCCCGTCCGTTACAAGGGTTACTCACATTTCAGAATTTACATTTATGAAATATCACCCATAACCCCATTTTACATAAAATACCTCAAATATCTTAACAATCACTTCCAATACATCACATAAATGAGATGGAGTATGTTTATATAGTTTATCATTTTATTTGAAGTCAATTTTCAAAAAATGCATATTCAGTTCTTTTTATTAAAAATTTTTTGTTATATGTAACTCCATAGGCTATTTTTATTTTAATTGCCTACGATGCTAAAACCAATGTCTGACACAAATCACAATACCTATTATAACTAGTTTAGGTCCTTTCTATAGCTCAAATACATGCTTTTCCTCAAATTCACCTTTGAGTTCTTTTCACATAATTTTTAACTTAATAGTTCAAAACTCCAAAATCATCTCAAAACTTCAATGCAATAGCTCCTACATATTACATTGCACATAATACTCATACCACATTATTCATTCAAGTCATATAAATGACTTTACTCAAAATCACTTCTCAAGACTAATGGTTAGAAAAGCCCTCACAACCATTATCTGTCCATTTAATGCCTCGGGCGTTACAAACTACCCCCTTACAAAAGTTTCATCTTTGAAACTTTAAACATTCTTTGATTCTTGCCATTTTTCCAAATGCAAATCTATTTACATCTTATGGATCCTTATCTATATGATACACTGCACAAGCTGCAACTTTTTTGATCATAATAATTAATCATTCAAAGTTATTTGCTTTTACTAATAATAAGACACACACAAAGCCTAATTCAATGAATACAAAGCAACAATATCCTTAAGTTAACATCGGTACTCTTACAAGATCCTATTCTATCAAATTTTCTATCTTAAGAATAAGTAGAAATATAACTTTTGAATTTCATTAATCCACTTTCCAAACATTTATTGTTTCTTCAAATTCACGATGTGACATTCAAATGAGTGCTCATGCACAGAAATTACATTTACAAAGTCCATGATTAAAATAATCAACAAATGCATATAGACTATATCTATAATCATCTTCCAATTCCATTTTCAGCATACTGATAACATCAATTATAAATCACCTAATCATCCACAATTAAACATATATATATATATATCTTATCGTGTATACTTATGACGTACATACTATTACTACAAAATAAAACAAATCTCATACATACAAATGGAACTACTATCATGTGGCTAATACAACCCATTATATCCATATTTGCATTTGCCTGCTACCATGCTTATGCCCATTGTATCTCATTTACCACCAAATAGTACCATGCACGGGATGCTATCAATCTAAGTGAACTTAGTCACTAGTCAATCATATGAAGCCACATCAAGTGGACAATGCCACAACCAAGTGAAAATCACCATCATCATCTTTTTGATTTTATTACAAATTTATATAGCAATTCATTCTTTATGACTTATCATTTTTCTCTCCCTATTAATGCATGATTAGTGAATTTTTGTATCTCCCAATCAAGAATGTTGCTAGACTCATGGAGGCAATACCGATGCCACCTATGACATCTAACCCTCACTGAACCATAGGAATTTTAGACTTACTATTCACATTAATCTGGAGACTTAAATATAATCTTTAACTTTTAATGATACATATTGTAGGGGCTTCGTCTTATATAGTATATCATGCTTCATTATACATATTATATCTTTTCATATTTTAGTTAATTCTTGCATTACTAACCAATGCCACCACACTGCCACCCTGGCAACCGTCAATCTATCAACTTGACTAGGATAATCTATCCACCAGTGAATCAATAAATCTCATAGCAGAAGATTAAGAAATCCATCCCAGTAGGCACCCAAACTTCAATGCATATTATCTGCTTTAGCACAATGCATCCTAACCAGGAACCTCACCACCCCTCCAAGCCCATCTTAGTATCAAATAAACAAATATCTCAAAACTCAATCAAATAACTATATATATATATATATATATATATCCAAACTCTATCTAATAGCCAAATATCCAATTTACCAAATAACTAAATGGCCAAACCTTATTCAAATAACCAAATTTAAACGAGACCTAGTCTCCATGATATCCACATTTTCATGCCATCCCGGCATTATACAAATTTCTAATCATCCTACCACCACACAACCCAAATGCCTCATGAGGTATATCACACAATACAATATCACAATAATGTTGCAACTTCCCAAATAACTAAATAAACAACTTACAAACAAATACCCAAAATACAAACTTTCATCTTTTAATTTCATAACATCAGCACATTACTTATAATAGTCTCATGGAATCAAACAAATGGTATAGTTACTATCTCTATCCAATAATTCATTCAATCCAATTATTCATAAGCAAAGTTATTCAATAAAATATTAATTGACATATTATCATTTACAACAATCAACTATAACCATAAAACACGAAACATCATTCAAAATTTCACACATATATTCAATCATGCAATTTAATAGCCATTAAAATTCACACAGCCATTTTGATAAAAGAAACCCAACGATTCCATCACACTTTAATAAAACAAATCAAATTAAATTCAATTACCAATACTCGTTCATGTTTTATAGTTTCATCATCATTTCAAATCCACATACTTTATGAAACAATAATAATTCAAATATTCAAACAAGATACATATTAGCATCATCAAATATTCAAAGAGGATGCATATAACATCACCATGCTTCCTTGGGCTACTCAAATCATAATGATTTCATATCATCAATTATGTACATAATTAAATCATTCTTCTACTATCACTATATCATTATGTACATTTCATACCAAAACCATCCATGTCATATCATAACCATTCATATGAATGACATTCATACCAAATATTCCAAGTGTCTCTTTTCCCTAACTCATGCCTTTAATATCCAGTGACAAATTCATCAACTCTTATTGATATATCATTTTCTATTTCTTTCAAAAATTTTCAATGCCATCATGGTTTTGAGCTCATCACTTAAACCTATCACTTTAGATAAGTTTATAGGCTCTAATGCAACCTATAACGCCTGGCCCTCTCAGGGTCATTACTTCATTTTACACCGTAAATCCACTATAATTACACAGATTTTTCCACTTCTAGGTAGGGTGGTTGAGTCCCATTTTTTAGTTTACCTAATTTCTAATGGGATTTCTACAAAAAAAATTGATAGAATTTCTCCTAAAATATCAAGATTAGAACCTGATATACATCATTTATCAATTATAACAATTTGAATTTATAAACATAAAACAATAATATAAATTAACTCATTTTATCCATAGCCCAAGACCTATCTTACACCATGATGATGCTACACCTTCGGGAAAATATATCATGTTATCACAATATTATTATACATCATCTCCTAAGACATGTCGATCCACCTTTTTAATATATCATTTATAATTTTATACAATTATACAAATTCACATTAAACACATTTCACAATGGGCTGTTAATCTCGATAATACATCATATTATCCAAAAGTCTTTAGTCTATCTCATAAATCTCTTGCTTGACCTATCAACTAAAAATTTAAATAAGAAGGAGTGAGTCTGGGTAACTCAGTAAGTAGACAAATGTGATAAACAATAATTAATCCATAAATAGTATGTTTCATATCAAACAATCAATATCCATCATTATAACTAATCACAAATATATATATATATATTTATATATTCATCAACAAATACCACATAAAGAAATCCATGTTATTTCCATCCAATTAATCAAACTCATATTGAACCAATCTTCAAATTAAACATAAATCAAAGGGATTTTCTTTATCCCTCTCATTAAACATCCATGCTAAATCAAACATCAAGTATTCTAATCCAAGGGATATCTATTATCCCTTACAGCTAAACAACATTAATTTTAATCAGGCATGGGATATCCACTATCCCTAATAAAAATATAACATGCCTTAATTTCAAACAAAGGGATAAATATTATCCCTAGCCATCCAATGAAGACAAATGTCTACTTACCTATTAACGAATTATCATAAATTTGTTTAGCTCCATTCCTTTTCATCCTTCTCAAATCATTTTGTACAAAGCAAAATCTCATTCATAATCATGTCTTCATAGCTAATCTCAGGCGAAACTTTCTTGTTTACTTATTTATCTAGTATCTTACATGATTAGTATTTAAAAAAATTATAAATAACTCAATTATGCTTCAAATCTACTCAATTTATGTCTTACATAGCACATTCATGAGAATCCTTATTAACCCATTTCATTAAACTAGCTTGTAAACATCATTTGTTTACAAATTCTTTAACAACATGGGTTAGGGGATTTCATTCCCAACTATACATAATAAACTCATCACATTATTAACCTTGAATTTACCTTAAATACATGCTAATCACACTTCTAACTCAATTACACTATATATAATCAAGTTTTACACAAAATCCTCATGTTTACTATTCATAAATTACTGTTCATAGATGAAATTAATCCAAAATCATAATTTTCCAAGTTTATATCTTTGTAAACCCATCAGAAATCATAGATTACTTGTTTTTCTCATGAATCAAACACAAAATTCAGGCAAAACCCCCCAATTTTCACTGTTCACAAAATGGGGTTTTAAACCCTAGCATGTAGAAAATGAAATTAAATGGAAAAGAAGTGTACTCACCATGATTTCCAAACTTAGCCTCCACTTTCCATGTATTTCCATATCAAAAACTCTAAATTTTACCATGACTCACAATCACTAGGGTTTTAACTCATGAAAACATGCTCAAATAGTGAGAAAATGAGAGTTTAATCCTAGTCTTATAATTTTTCATAAAAATAATAAGATTTTCTAGCTCAAATCATTGAAAAACTATGTCTAAAATGATGGGTTTTCAAGACTAGGGGTGTGGGAGAACAAGGGAAACGAAACGGGATAAAATGAGGTTGAAATGGGATAGAACAGACTTAAAAAGTCCAGCCATCGCCATAAGGCAACCACTTGCTATACTCCCTGCCAATGGATAACAAGGTATATGCCCTTGGATTCGACCATAGCTGGTATGGCAGCCTCCTGCCATACCATCTGCCAGGAGCAGTTTCCATATTTCAGTTGTATTTTCCTAATATGATATTCAAATTACTTGATTTTAGAGGCATTGGAAAGATAACTTTAAGGGCTAAAACTTTCATGTTAACTATTTTTCCAGAGAAGCTCACAAATATGTCAAAAGTTTAGATAAATTTGACCCATCTCATTCATCTCATTACTTTTTAGTATACAAAATAATTTTAATATATTAATCATAACTTACTCATACAAACTCAAAATTGAGTGATTTTTCTTCCATTAGGCAGATAATTTCAAAGGCTATAACTTTTATGCTGATCATATTTTGTAAATTGGCCCATAAATATATCAAAAATGGAGCACAAGTGACCCCATTATAATAAATCATTTCCATTCATCATATATTAATGTTTAACATAAAACTAACTCCAAAATTATAGGGTGTTGCATTTGCATCCTAAATCATTTTACAATGTCAATTAGTCTTATATTTAATCATCCTAAAATGATCATTTAATAACATTAATATCATCCCAAACTCAAGTAACAATTCACATTTCAAAAGTTACATTTATAAAATATCACTGATAACCTCATTTTACATAAAACACTTTAAATATCTCAACAATTACTTCCCACATATCACATAAATGAAATGGAGTAGGTTTATATAGTTTATCAGTTCATTTGTAGTTAATTTCCAAAAAATCACATTTTCAATTTTTTTTTACCAAAATTTTTCTGCTATATATAACTCTATAGGTTATTTTCATTCTAATTGTCTCCGATGCTAAAACCAATGTCTCACTCACATCAGGATACCTATGATAACTAGTTTAGGTCCTTTATATAGCTTAAATACATGCTTTTCCTCAAATTCACCTATTGAGTTCTTTTCACATAACCTTGAACTTAATAGTTCAAAACTCCAAAACCAATAACACCCATGGCATAAGCCATAAGTAACTTTTGAGTTTTTTCCTTCTTAAAAAATACCCTTTTTATTATTGAGTAATTGTCAAATTATTCATTCTTTTCATCAAAACATTTTTAAATGTAAGATTTTAATCATTTTGGCTTTTTATATTTAGTTATTGTTAGTGAACTCTAACATTGGATATCTATTATCTAGTTGGCGCTATTGTATGTTAGACTCCTCTTACCTACAAGCCCCCCTCCAGCAGAAGGATTCCTAAGTAAACATTGAGATACACCTGTGTGGATTTCTTCACATCCCCTAGGTGATGGCTTATAAAATTCTCTTGGCATGAGGATTGTGCCTATCCTGGCATGTGCGATTCCATATGATTGACTCAACTCAGGTATAAAGAGACTAGTATGCACCCCCAACCCATACTAACTTGAGCGTCTGATTATCTATGCTGGGATCACTTTTGGTGCCCTCCGACAATTTTTTTGCCTAGTTGGATCCACATCCAGGGTAATTCAGAGAGTGGCTTCAGTGAATCCTAGACAGTTGTCAAATAAATATCTCATAAAAATGTCTGTTTTAATTTATCTAAATGTTTTAACTAGATAATCTTAAACAATACACTATACACTTAAAATCTATGAGGATGATTCAATCCTTTGTAGCCATTTTATCAATTTCACCCCGGCGGGCATTGCTTTCATAATTTTAAGTCATTTATGAAATTGTCTTTGCTTATTTTTAGCTTTAGCTTATCAACTTCAACTATTTATTGGTTATCAATTAATAAATTCTAGCCATCTCAAACAAACCGTTTATGGAGACTTAAGAAAAAATTCATGTGGTAGATGTCCACATACAAGTGATTGTCAGTTCCTGCCGTCTTGCAATTCAACTTGGCAATCTTTTACAATTTTTTAGGAGCCCGTATAAACTACGTCCACATCAAGCATCACACGTCGCTAGAGTAAAAATTAAATCTCCTGTTTGAAACGTAAAAGCATCGTTAACGTACGTTTGGCATTGCTTGGTTGAAAAGTCAGAATGGATTCCAAAATAATAGTTGGTTCCAAGTCAGGAAAATGCTATACAAGTCATTGATGATAAGGATTCTTTGAAGGAAATGGATTCCATGTGAGATCAAACAATTCCTAAAGAACGGCTACAATCACTTAGTTGAGACTGATAAAATTGCTATCTTATCTCCAAGCGGCAGTGAATGAAAATTGATGGAAGAGCTCAGAATAGCTCTAAGCTCGGAAAAGACAACCTTTTTCATGCAAAGTGCTTGGTGGACATTTTTCAAATATCTTTTAATGAAATCATTCTTGAGATTTTTTATTTTATAAATAGAGTTTTAAAATGAATTTTAGTTAATTCATCTCTCTTCACTCTTTGTTGTAGGGCAAAATTTACCAAAATATTCCTATATGAAAGTTGATTCTTTTGTATTTCATAGATCACCTTTTTACCACTAAAATGAATTTTTTTCATAAGGAACTACTTGTGTAGTGCATGCAACACCAAAAGGAATTGGTGGTACCACTTTATTTGCGCCCATCTTCTTGATTGTATAAAAATTATATAATTTTGAAAATTAACAAAAAGAAATCAATAATTTTGGACTTATATGGACATGATTCTCATTTATAATCCAATCAACGATATTGAATCATTTCACCAAATATAAATCTATGTTTCAATAGTTCCGGTGAATATAATTATCAGATAATAATTATTGAGTTTTTTTTATGATTTTTCATTTTATGTTGCACTATTGGTTTTCACCAGATTTATGGGTAAGATTTGATTATAATTTCAATTCTTGTGATAAGAGCAAGAAATCTTATAATTTCCAAACAAATATTTAATGTCAGGCATTTGTTTCGTGATGATTTGTTAAAAGAGCGTTTTAGGAAGTAATTTCTTTGTGAAGTCGTCATAAGAAGCTACTTATTTAATAATTACTATTGGATGATTATAAGAAAACAAATAGAAAAAGATAAGATAGATATCGTGAAACGATGTAGGTAAAAAAGTGTAATGTCAGCTACAAAACAAATAAAGACAAAATAAATTAGGAAGCAATAATTTAAAATAAAAACTTGGGAGGTAATGATTAAAATAGAATGATCAAAAATTAAAGTTACTCAAAGTTAATTGGATGGGTAAATATCACAGTAAAAAAATATAAGGATTAAATGATGTTATTTACTTTTCCCCTTAGGCTTGAAAGCAAAACATCCCCTTAAAACTTTTAGGCTTCATTTGGAAGGGGTGTGTAAGTGGTGTTTTGGCAATGCACGTGCACTACCTTGAGAATTTTGTTAGAAAAGTGAAGTAAGGAAGATAGGGTTTTTAATAAAAAGTAAAAAATAATAATTAGAAATGTTTGAAAATATAGATAATTATATAAAAATTCAAGATTACTGTAGTATTTAAGATGTCATATCAGTCTTGAATTATATATGAAGGGGGTGTGAATACAATGCAAGTAATAACACATTCAAACTGACTTAATGTTGTTGTTTAGCAACAAAATTTTTAGTCGCAAAGGGATTTGATTAGCATCCATAGAAACCCCTAATAACAGGTTTAGACCAATTTTATTTCATGTAATATTTTTTAAGGTTGTGGTTTAGTAAAGTCAACAACATTAAATTTTCAGTGAGCTTTCCTCCTTTTACGTGCATTATATTATTTTTAATAATATTCAAACCAATCATCATAGTCTTCATCATCTATTTATTTAAAATACTAAAAATTATTTAATTAGAGGTATATATACATTACATGATTTGAGAACGTATAAAGTAATGATGAAAATATAAATACTTATTTAGATTGATTACCAAATATTGAAATATCATAAAATCTTTATAGAATCATTTGCACGTGCTGGAAATCATTAAAGTTACACATGCCTAATTAAATTCCCGTGTGACTCATAAAAAAATATTTTTAATGGGTTGTTGGGCCATGGAAAATCGAAATGAGCCATCTAGCTGTAGCCGAGCAGCTGTCCGACCGATTGATGACACCTGCA
>JAYJMB010015446.1:0-45242 GCA_036873735.1 Pouteria campechiana
TTACTCACACTACTACAGAAAATTAGATTGGAGCAAGGTTCTAAATTTGGGTGCCCACGACAGCACCACCAATGATTGTAAAAGTGGTGAGTATAGAAGCATTTTATTGCCTTCAGAAAAATAATTAAAGAATCAGCAGTGGATTCTTCAGTCCCCACCATGCGCTTGTCTTCTCTCCATGATTGCTTCCGAAATGTTCTTCTATAAAGAGTTTCATTTTGGTAGTGCAGAGAAGGATTGTGATTTAGGGGTTAAAATAGATGTATTATGGGGACTATACATGGTGCATGATGTGATTTTCCAAGAAAGGACAAATAACTCAGGCTAAAAATAGAATTGGATGTGATAACCATAACTGTAAGTTAATTCTAGTAAGAAAACAAGGTGCACTCGACCTCGGGAATCAATCTTCAGACGAAGTGCGACTATAGCACTTTATGTGAATATCTTACTTCTTCTGAGATGAAGTTTAATCTCAAGAAAGCTTATTCAACTTTTTCATTTTCATATCATCACGTTTGTCATACCTAATTCTCCTCTAATGTTGCAAAAGGTGTCTCACGATAGTAGCTTACTAAAAATATCAGCAAGTTGAGCATTTGTGGGCATATATTCTAGACATATATCATGTTTCACAACATGATCTCTATAATAAAATGATGCCTAATTTCTATATGCTTTATTCTCGAATGTAAATAGGGTTCTTTGTCAAGTATATAGCACTAGTGTTATCACATTTAATGGGTATGTCTCTATAGCTTAGTCTATAATTAAGAAGTTGTTGTTTCATCCACAACAACTAAGCACAACAACTTCTAGCAGCTATGTACTCAGCTTCTGTTGTAGAGAGACCAACGCTAGTCTATTTTCTAGAGAACCATGATATTAATCTATTTCCTAGAAATTGACAGGTTTCACTTGTACTTCTTCTATTGACTTTATATCCTCCAAAATCAACATCAGAATATCCAATAAGCTCAAAATCTATCCCTTTAGGATAATAAAGTCCCAGATTTGGTGTGTCAACCAGATACTTAAAAATTCATTTTACTGCAATAAGATGGGATTCTCTAGGACTGGACTGAAATCTAGCATATAAGCATACATAAATAAAATGTCTAGTCTAGATGTAGTAACTATTTTCTGGATGGTTTTTCAGGTTATAATCAAGTTTCAATTACCTCAGAAGATCAAGAGAAAATGACTTTTATTTGCCTATTCAGAACATTTGCATATTGGAGGATGCCATTTGGTTTGTGCAATACCCCTACAACTTTTCAAAAGTGTATGATGTCCATCTTTTTGGACATGATTGAAAAGTTTATTTTGTTTATGGATGTTTTTTCTATTTTTGTAGACTCATTTGATGACTGCCTTCATAACTTAAGATTGATGCTTAGAAGATGTATGGAAATGAATTTGACACGAAGTTGGGAGAAGTGCCACTTCTTAGTGAAGCAGGGTATTGTGCTTGGGCAAATTATTTCAAGTAAAGGCATTGAAGTAGATAAGGCAAAATTTGAATTGATTACAAAGTTGCCACCACTAATTTCAATCAAGGGAGTTTGAAGCTTTCTTGGTTATTCAAGCTTTTACTGATGGTTTATTAAAGATTTCTCAGAAATTTTTAGACCGCTCTGTAACTTGCTGGCTAAGGATGTAACTTTTTGTTTTGATGAGGAATGCCTTGTAGCCTTTATTACTCTGAAAGAAAAATTGACATCAGTTTCGATTTTAGAAGTTCTTGATTGGTCTCTTCCATTTGAACTCATGTGTGATGCATCAGACCTTGCTGTCGGTGTTGTCCTTGGATAGAGAGTAGATAAGTTGCCTCATGTTATTCATTATGCAAGTAGGACTCTAAATAAAGCACAATTGTACTATTCTACCACTGAAAAAGAATTGCATGCTATTGTGTTTGCTTTGAAAAAATTTTGTTCTTACTTGATTGGTTCAAAGGTAATTGATTATTCAAATCATACTACATTGAGATATTTGCTAACAAAAAAAGATGCCAAGCCCAAGTTAATCTGGTGGATTTTATTATTGCAAGAGTTCAATCTGACAATCAAGGACAAGGCTGTGAGAATGTTGTAGCAGATCATCTATCCAAACTGGTGGAAGGAACTAATTTTGAGTAAGAAAGAGGAAAGGAAAACATTCCTATTAATGAGATCTTTCCTGATAAGCAATTGTATTCTATGAAGGGGAGTGAACCTTGGTACACTGACATTGTAAATTACTTGGTTAAAGGAATCTTTAATCCTCTATTGAATTCACAGGGAACAAGAAAGTTACTGTCAATGGCAGGGCATTATTTCTGGGATGACCCAATCTTGCTCAAAATATGCCCAAACCAAATCATTAGGCATTGCATTCCGAAAGATGAGCAGCAGAGTATTCTAAGACATGGCTACACATTTAGTTATGGAGTGCATTTTGGAGGAAGAAAACTGCTCTCAAATTCTTTCAATTTGGATTTTATTGGCCAACTATTTTTAAGGACGCTCATGCCATTTATGCAATGTGTGACAGATGCCAGAGAACAAGGAACAGTAGAACAAGAGATGAGATTCCACTTATAGGTAACCTTTTCATTAAACTTTTTGATGTATGGGGCATTGATTTCATGCATCCATTCTCACCATCCAATGAGAACTTGTATATTTTGCTTGCTTTGGATTATGTGTCCAAGTAAATTGAAGCTATGGCCACTAAGACTAATGATGCTAATGTTGTATTGGGATTTTTGAAAGACAAGTTTTTTTTCTAGGTTTGGCACTCCTATAGCAATCATTAGTGATAGGGGAAATCATTTCTACAATAAGGTTTTTGCAACTCTATTAAAAAAGTACAACATCACTCATAGGATTTCAACACCTTATCATCCACAAACATCGGGGCAAGTAGAAGTCAGCAATCGATAGATAAAAGTAATTCTAGAAAGGACCATGAACACTTCAAGGAAAGACTAGGCAATGAAGTTGAATGATGACTTATGGGCATACAAGACTGCTTTCAATACCCCAATCGGAATGAGTCCATATAGACTTGTTTTTGGGAAAGCTTGCCATTTGCCTTTTGAGTTAGAGCAAAAGGCCTACTGGGCTATTAAATATCTAAATTATGATATGGAAAATGCAGGAGAGTAGAGAAAACTTCAGCTTCATGAACTTGAGGAGCTGAGGAATGAGGCATATGAGAATGCCAAGATTTACAAGGAGCGAACCAAGAAATATCATGATGAAGTTATTCATATACGATAAATTGAACCTAGAATGGATGTTTTGCTTTATGACTCAGTTTGTGTTTGTTTCCAGAAAAAATAAAATCATGTTAGGTCGGTCCATTCCTTGTCACATAAGTATTTCCTCATGGAGTGCTTGAATTGAAGAATCTGAAAGATGGGAGCTCTTTCAAAGTTAATGGTCATCAAGTGAAGAAATACAACAGATATGATGTGCCAATGTAGCTGAATAAAGTGTGGAAAATTAAAAATTTGTAGTAAAAGGGAGTTTGTCTTGCTCAGACATTAAATAAGTGCTCTTGGGAGGTAACCCAAGCTGTTTTATCTTTCAGTTATTTCAATTTCTTAGACATTGTTATGTTCTTACATTAATAAAACATGTTAGTTGTATTAGTTTAAATAAACTTGCTTTGATTAGTAATTTGTTAGATTACTTTGATATTTTTCTATTTGCTATATGTCTTTACACTTGCAAGAAATTATAATTTAAACCATCAATCAATAAGTGCTAAATGAAAAGTCAATATTGGCATCATCAATTATGAGCTCAATTGCAAAAAATTGAGAAAAGGGATGATAAAGGAGATAAGTCTGCCAAACTTGATGTATTTGATACAAGGAAAACACGCATTACATAGCTATACTTTCTTCATGTTTTTGAAATGTCTAAATCAACATTTGACAGCTTTGGACTTGAATGGATATGACTTCAGTGGTTTGAACTAAATCATTTTGAATATTTGAGTTAATATAAAGAAAACATGCTTTACATGTCTATATACTTGTGATATGGTATAACAATAATTGAATAATGTACAAAGGCATATAAAAGGTTTAACAACTCTACATGATTTAGGCTATACATGAGATTATTATATACTTGACAACATGTAGAATGATTGAATGATAAATTGTTCATGAAGCAAAATTATAGTCCCAAGGCATACGTCAAGCCTATTTGGGAAACTTCATAGTTTAAGGTCTCAAATAGGTATTCCATTCCTAGTTTACCTTTTGTAATGATTATCATGGTTTAATATCTTATGATTGCAATAATTAAGATAATAATTCAAATCTTTAATGAATGTTTGAGGACATGCTCATGCCATGAACTGCTTCATCTTATACATTATTATTCATGACCATGATATCTACAAAAATGTTTGAGCATGTATAAGTTCAAATCATCTGATGAGAAAATTCAAATAATATGTGTTTGTCTATTTGACTATTTGAACTATCAAGTGCTTGATATGTATGAAATGATGTGTTTGTGATGATGGATGCTTAAAATGATTTGTTTGAAATGTGCCAAAATTAATTGAGTTGATATGTAATTAAAGGGAAACTTATTAAATAATTATAGGGATAGAATAGATCAGAAATTAAAAATAAGAATTTAGTTTGGCATGAAGCTGCTTGGTCCCTAAGCACTCGCAACCCTAGGCACTTGTGACCCAACCACCTAGCAATTCTAAAGGGTAAATTTTGGCACAAAGGTTCATTCCTGTTTTCACTGTATTCATCACTCTCAACCTTCTATGATGGAAAAGACCTTCGGCCTCCAATTGTTAACCCACCAAAAGTAACATTCCCTTTGGTTTTTATCATTTCAACTCACTTTCCTACACTCTCACTGAACCTAAAGTAGCTGTTTCTAAGCCACAAAGGGGAAAAAAGAGGCCAAGAACAAGAGGAGGAGCATCTACATCTCAACCATCTACATCTAAAGCTACATCTAGCTCTAGGAGAAGTAGCACCACTAGGATACAAGGTAATCTCTCACCTTCTGCATCTATGAGTGAAAGAGAAGTGGAAGTGCATCCATAGTGAAAGGAGTAAAAATGCAATTTGGAACCAGCTTAATATCTCATGAAAGACAACTTGGAGATATGTTAAGTGTGCCAGATGAAGAGGATGAAGATGGATAGATAAGGAGATAATTTTCAACAATCTATCAAGTGGCACAGTGTACACCTTTGCCCACACATATATAAGAACCAAGGATCTCACAATTGAGCTTATGATACTGAAAAAAGTTTTGGAGAATATGATAATGCCTAAGCTTGGTGGAATTGAGCAGTACACTGCTGGTGAGGCAAGAACTATGGAAAATTTATACATACCAAAAGGTTAGCCTTCCAAAGATTTTGTTCAAAACCTTTGGTTGCATGCCCCAAAAAATAGATCATGTAGTGCCTTATGGTGTATGGATGATAAAGATACTTGAGCAATTTCATGTTCCTATACTTGAAGAGTCTTACTTGCATGTGTCCACACTTAAAAAGTATTGGGTAGGAGTAACACTTCTAAAGAGAATGGGCATCCAAGTTTTAGATTATCTAGCAAAAATGAATGAGAAGAATCAGAGAGACATGGAAGAAGATGATTGAAGTGAAGAGGAGCAAGAAGGAGAAGAGGGAGCACCCTCCCACGGGGAGGAGGAGATGGAAGAGAGAGAGAGAGAGAGTTAAGACATGACAGATATAGCCCTATTGCAGAAAGAGATTCATCTTTCTCACAGGCTCAGTCTACAGCCTCTATTCCTAGATCCTCTACATACACTAGATTATCACAGGAGGTAGAGGAATTAAAGAAAGAAGTGAGTGCTCTTAGGAAAGCACAAGACTCACAAATGAAGAGAATGGAGAAGATGTTGGATGCACTTCTTTCACGTTATGGGATTACATACTCTACTTGTACAGATGATCCCATTCCACCTGTTGAACCAGCCACTACTTCCCATGATACTGAGCCTACTTTTACCCTTCATGAGCTTGTCTCTCCACAAGCCACCTCTCAGGGGCAGAGTACACATCCCATTGCTCACACTTCATCTCAAGATCCTAGTAATACTTCTTAGGCGGTAGATGTCTTAAGGAAGAGAATATGTCTATTTTGTATTTGATTATGATGTTTTCCTTTTTGGAGAGATGTAATGAGGATTAATTGTTTTTAAGACGAACTAGTTGTATTTTTTTTGTATTTCATTGATTAGTTTAAATCTCATGAATGGATTGATTTGATTTTGATGAGCACATTATATTATGAATTACTTTAAGGGGGTGAATTTCTTTGAAAATATTATGTGATTGATCAATTTTATGAACTACTTAACTCAACAAGATACAACTAATTTTGAATTGCCTATTGTATTTGATATGAATTGATCATCTTGTTTACCATGAATTGAAATTCATTTTTGTAATTACCAAAAAGGAGAAGAAAAATAAGTTTCATATTTGTTTTGGTTGATTGCTTGTAAGGCATTCTTGGTTGATTGGCATTTGTAATGTGTGAGCAAATATTTGGTGCAAGAATGAGAATATATTTGAGAATTATATCATGGTGCTTATGTATGCTTGCTAGTTGAGAGTGATGATATATGCATACATACATATTTGAAATGATCTCTTTAGAAATTAGATTTAACTTGGCTTAATTGAGTTGATATACTGATATTGGGATATTTCACAAACCCTCAACTCAAAGTTGTCTGCATACTTTTAAATTTTCTTAATGAAGTAAGCAAGCTTAATCTTTATTTCTGTTTAGGATGAATGAATCTTCAAATTTAACATGATTACACTCCCAAGGTGTATGTAAAACTTGTTTGGGAACTTCATGGTTCAAGATCTTGAATAGGAATTTCATTTCTAGTCAGATCTTGTGTAATCAATACATAAGGTTTAACAAATTATGCATAAATCGAGCCTTTACTAAGATTTATCTTTTGCTTAAACAAACATATGAATGAATGTTACCCATGATATGAATGTATTCTATATTGATGAAAATTTCTACAATCTCATGTTCATGATGTTCATAGTGGTGCCTACATGTCCTATGTTTTAGATGTAAAGGGAAGAATATGACCCATTCATAAGAAAAGACCCCCTCTCCCAACAAAAATTCAGTAAATTCTGCTAGACCTTTTTGATTCTGACAAAAAGGGGGAGAAATATGACATTCTTTATGACTTATTTTCATTCTCATTAAAAATGATACAAAAAGGGGGAGAATATGAATTGTTTTAAGAATGATATAACAAAAGGAAAGATTTTGAGCTCAAAATTCTTAAAGGAATAAAACTCCAAATGGTTATATATTCAAAAGAGTTAGGGGAAATTTGCTATTAGATCATTAGCATATCTGTTAAATATCACAAGTCATCAAGTTTTGTCATAATAAAAGAGGGGGTGATTGTTAGATCTAGGTGTATGATTTTGATGACAATAAAACCTGTCTTAAACTTGATTTTAGTACATTTTTAGCTAATGAAGCTTGGAATGTAAGCAGACATGCTTGGAATATGAGTACATCATTGGAACAAAATATATGCAAGCATATTATATAAGCTGCCTACTTTAATTAAACTTAAAAGCCTAAAATTGGTTCATAAATATCAAAATGTCTTGGATCATTTATATACAAGATAAATCATGGTTAAATGAGTTTTATCTTAGAAAATACACAACATGATTCAAATAGAATAATCTTGTTACATAACTTGTGCAAATCACATGTGGAGAATCATACTTTGATTTACAATAGAAAATAAAATGAAAAATATCAAAGTTCACAAAGTGGCATAATGCAAAAAATTAATATGCAGGACCGCGGCCACATAGCGCAGCCACTCGTGATTATCCTTGCCACTAGTAGAAATCACCTACAATGTTTTAGGAAGAAGTGAATTCCTTGGACATCCTTAGCTGATACTGCAACCGGCCGGGGGTACAGCCTATGAGCGCAGCCAAAGCTGAAGGCACCATGACATATCACTTGTTGCAAGTCCTCAGAGGTTCTGAAGCACATTTTAGGCCCTCTAAAACAATAAAGGTAGAATCTACCTAGCAAGCCCATACTGCTTGTACATAATCCCTGAAGTGTATCCGATATCGCATATTGCCTGTCGGACTGCCTACCAACGGACAAAGATATGGGTACGGGAGTTTTGCCAGAGTTTCGACCATAGTCGATTCGTCATACCGCCTGCTATATCGATAGGAGTACAACTGAATGCCTCAGCCTCTTGCAACATTGCCTACCAATCTCAACAGTTAGAAATTTGAACATTGCAAAGCCACTTTGCCTTACAAAATCTACTCCAATGGTCTTATTTTTAAGAGTGCAATTTAAGGAGAATTGGAGAGATGTTTCAAGGGTTGAAGAAGTCATTCATCAAGCATTAATCTTCTAGAGTTCTTTGCAACCCTAGAACAAGTTCTTAAACCTTCATATATTCATTCAAAGCTTTCGTCTTCCAAATATTCATTCAAGGGCTTATTCTTCAATACAAAAGGGAAGATCTTCTGCAACATAAAGAGCAAGAAATCAATCCTTCACCTGTACTCACCAAGAAACACTAGATTATGTTGATCTCATTCGGGTGGTAGCTCAAGGGGGGTGAATTGAGATTTTAAAAATTTATGGCCAAATAGAAGAATAGTGCTAAAAGGAATTGAAAACAAATCACCTAGCACAAGACACTAGTATTTTTATAGTGGTTCGGCCCTTCTCTTGGGTTCCTATACTTCTTTGAGTCAATCTATCTTACTAAAATTAGGTTCTACTATACAATTGTCAACTCACTCGGATCAAAGGTACACCCATTGGTTTCCAAATCTCACCAATAAACTTTTATAATCACCTAGCAAGTCTCCCCACTTGCTGTAATCAACACTACAATCAGCAAGCCCCTTTCTTACTATAACAAATAGCAGAATGAAAATTTGTACATGTGCTGCTTACTTAGGCTAAGTGTACAATGATTAACTACAGAAGTAATAAATATAATCCAGTTAAGCACAAGTATTTTAGAGTCCAAAGTAGTAGCAAAAGAATATGCTTTGAATGCAGTTCTGAATGTTGCACAATGAAGTTGAAAAACATTAGAAGAAAATTTTAACTCTTAGTAAATTTTGTTTGATTGCTTGTCTAACTGTTGAAACATCCTTGTTAACTCTTTTTATATCAGAGTTCAAATTCTTCCCCTTGTGGTGGGTGGCGAGCCTTAAATATAAGGGAATATTCAAAATTTCAACCATTGAGTGTGTTTTCATGGCTTTAGATCATCTGAAGTAAAGACTTTAGCATGTTTAGAATGACAGAGAACTCTATGGGTGGCGCTTCTTTGGAAACTCTGAAGTCATCATTGTTTTTGGATTTGCCACTGCTTTAGACCATGTGAAGCATACATTTAGCACGTTTGAAGTGATGGAAGATGCTACATTACAAATGACTCAAACTGGCGCCTTATAATAGTGCTTCAGGATGTCTAAAGTAAGTTCTTTAGGCCTTCTAAAGTGGTGTAAATTACATAATCGTGCGCCTTTGAACTTTAACACTTCTAATTTCAACTTGAGGATGTCTAAAGCTGGCCATCATAACTTTTAAAGTTCAAGACTTAGCCATTTTTGAATGCTTCTAACTTGTTCCTTCAGTGATGCATTGTAAGCATGTTTTACCCTGTCTGAAGTGAACGTGTTAATCCTTCACATCTTGGCTTTATGCTTCAACACATCTTGAAATGTGTTGCATATGTGCTTTAGCACATCTGAAGGGGGACTTCAGCATGCTTGAAGTGGGACTTTAGCTCTTCTAAAGTGTTAAGCATGTCTGAAGTGGGACTTTAGCATGTCTAAATTGTCATTAACACTTCAACATTAAGGCTTCGTGTTTCAACACTCTTGAAGTGAGACTTTAGTTTGTCTTAAGCTCATTTCTACGTGCTTCAGCACCTCTAAAGCTATCTTTCGAACGTATGAAATAGTTTTTACATCTGAAGTTTGGCATTTGACTTTATCCACTTCAATAGTGTACTTCAGCATGTCTGAAGCACCTTCGAAGTTAGTCTAGAGTTTGTGTTTGATGCGAAACATATTCTTTAGTTGAAGTTTATCCTTGGAAGGTTGAATGTAGCTTTGAAACAATTTTGAAGTTATTTTAGACTTAATCTTTATTTCTACATCCTTCATTCTTTAGACTCTCTAAACTTCTTCATATTCTAAGTTTGTTCCTCATGGTTTCAAACGTGTCCCAGATAGTCTGAAATCCTCTTCTAAGTTCAGTGTCATTCTTCCTTTGAGCATTCACTAGTTTCTTCCTTTGTTAACTGATTGTGGATCCTGTATTTGATATAAACTTATGCATGTTGTGCACACATCTAAAGTTACTTCCCTTAATTTGTTTAATAAACTTATCACTGCACACTTGGTAAAGTAACTGTTAGTAGCTTAACCACTTCACTCACATATTTTTCTTATCATAAAAAATTATCCAGTTAATTACATTCATCATCAAAATCAAGCCAAGCAAAGGGGTTAGGATCAACATTCTCTCCCTTTTTGCTACCTTTAAGAAAAGCAAAAATTGGGAACTAAGGAACGAAAGTTCTACTAAAACTAGATAGCTCCCTCTACATATTAGCTCCCCCTAAACAAGTGTATCTACTTAGCTAACTGAGAGTGAAATTCTGCACTAGTTTTGGTTTTATAATTTCTTATTTTACCATTATCTGATCATCACTCCCTCCTTGTTATAATTAATTCTCTTATCTCCCCCCTCTTAAACTCTTTCTTTCTTCTTTAAAAATCTCTCCCCCATTTTGTCATTATTAAAAATGTTTTAGATTAAGAGGGATGGGAACTTAGGTATTATATGGAAGAGTTTTCCTTATGATCCATTTGGCTTTAATACTTATTGAAGTTTAAATTGTTATCTAGAATATGAAATCAAAACATAATGATGATTACAAAAGGTCTCACTAAGATTGGAATACCTATTCCCAACCTTAAACTGTGAAGTTTCTCGAATAGGCTTGACCTATGCCTTGGGACTGTAATGATCTTAATGATCAATTTTATTTGGTTTTAGCACATATTTAATAGTTTTAATAGCCTTTTAAGCTATTTTCTACTGGAAAACTAATGCATAATAGAGCATCTGAATCAAAAAGCATAAAAAATATAGCAATAAGCATTCAGATTATGCAAATAGAAGCATAGTAAGATGATCATATAATGAGCATGTTATGCATATGGATCTATCACACTAAGCTCCCTTCTAATTTTTCAGAACCTATCATCTGGGAGTGGCTTAGTGAAAATATTTGCTAACTGAGTTTTAGTTGTTACATATTCTAAGTAGACATTATGATTCTAAATTTAATCTCTAATGAAATGGTGCCTAACTTTTATATGCTTAGATCTAAAATGTAAAAATGGATTCTTATCAGATTTATGACATTAGTATTATCACATCTGATGGGTATATCAAAAACTTTCAAACCATAGTCACCCAACTGCTGTTTCATCCTTAGTTTTTATGCACAACATCTACCTACTGCTACATATTCAGCTCTAGCAGTTGACAATGCAATAGATATCTGTTTCCTTGAGAACAATGTGGTTATGCTTCCAAGAAATTAGCGCATCCTTGAGGTACTTTTCCTATCTAAATTGTATCCTGTAAAATCAGCATTTGAGTACCCTATTAACTCAAAATTTGAACCTTTTGGATACCATAAACCAAGAGATTAGAATATCTAAGAGGTATCCTTTCAATATCAATAAGATGTGATTCTCTAGGATCTAACTGAAATCTAGTACACATATAGACACTAAACATGATATCTGACCTACTTGTAGTCAAATATAAAAGAGACCATATCATGCTTCTATATAGTTTCTGATAGACATGTTTACTTTTCTTATCTCTGTCCATCTTAATGGAAGTGCTTATAAGAGTTCCAAATCATCTTCCATCTTCTAAATTGAACTTCTTCAGCAGCTCTTTTATATACTTGGCTTGGTGGATGAAGATCCTTCTTTCATCTACTTCACTTGTAGACTTAGAAAGAAGTTCAGCTCTCCTATCAAGCTTATTTCAAACTCTACTTGCATTGTCTTAGAAAACTCTTGACATAGATTTTCATTACTAACACCAAATACAGTATCATCTACATAAATCTGAACTATAAGAATATCATTTATAGTATGCTTAATGAAGAGTGTGGTATCTACCTTACCCCTTGAGAATCATTTCTCAATTAAAAATCTACTTAGCCTCTCATACCAAGCTCTAGAAGTCTGCTTCAATCTATAGAGTATTTGTCTCATTTTGATGGTGGCTCAAGAGGGGGATGAATTAAGCCTTTAAAAATTTTTGGTATGTAAAAAATATGGTGGAAAGATGGATAAGAAAAGGATAGCACGGTACACTTAGATAGTGGTTTTTATAGTGGTTCGACCCTTCATATGGGTTCCTACTCCACTTCTCTGAGTTAGCCTTTTCTCTTAAACTCAGGCTCCACTAATGCTTCCTTTGAACAATGCCCTTTTGATTAAACAAATACACTTGTTGGTTCTAAACTCATCAACCAACTTTTATAATCCCTAAGCAAGTTTCCTACTTGCTTACAACACCCAAATGCAAGCCCTTAGCTTGCAAAAATGTGCAAAAGCAAATAACTGTGTACAAATATTGTGCCTCTGGTATCTGATTTTGTATGATATTCAAAAATAGTAAACACAATAAATATGATAATAAGCAATAAGAATCAATCTCTGAGAGTGGTTGAATGAGTGGCTTTGAATGCTTGTTGGAGTGTAGCATAGTGGAGCTAATTTTGTGGAAGAAATCTTAAAAGCTAAGCGAATGCTCTCTCTTTCTGTGGTAGGTGAGGCTCATTAAATGATAGGGAATGTTCAAATTTTTTACCATTGAGCCATTCCCCTGATTTTAGAGTTTTTGACTTTGCAAGATCGGATCCTCCAATATTGGATTATGGAAGATTTTCGCTCACTTGACATATCATAGCATCTTTGTATCCTTTGAAGTTAAATTTTAGTCCCTCCAAAGTGGCGTAAAAGTGGCGATTCATGTCAGATCCATTGAATGCTATACAATGTTATTCAAAGGCTGACTCCAAAGTGCTTCTCTGAATTCATAGTGCTTATCTTATGACTCTGAGGCTGTATAGTACTTGTCATTCAAAAGTTGACTACGAAGTGCTTTTAATGAATCTGAAATGTTAGATATCTTACTTTGAAGAGCTTTGTTAACTCTAACAAATCGTGTTATCTGAAGACTAACTCTAAATTATTTTGTTGACTTCGAAGAGCTCATCTTCTATCTCTAAAGTACTCTATTGACTCTGAAGGTCTTGATCTATGACTCCAAAGTGCTCTTAATAATTCTGAAACTTAGTTTACTTCAATGATGTACGCTTCTGAATATGTTTTTGATTTATATACTTGGTTGTCTTGAGCATGTACTTGGTTTCGTCCTTTGAAAAGTTATTTTATGCTTGAAGTTGTCTAAAAGAACTTATTCATTATGAAGGTTATATTCAAAGATTAATTTGAAAATATTTTTGCAAATACTTAAGAATAAATTTTTAGTACCTTAATTTTTTACTCATGTCTTTACTCATCATCAAAACATGGTTAGTTAAGAGTGTTCATCATCAAAATCAAGATAAATAATGTGAGTATTCTCAACATTCTACCCCTTTTTGATGATGACAAAACACAGAGTAATATACCTTTCAAAATTATGTAATAGAATGATAAAACATTTAAAGTAGTTAAATGCATGTTTGATATGCAATTTATTTCTATTGACTTAGTGCAGTTCCCCCTAAATGGGTGCATTACATAACTAGTATTCAAATTTATGCAATAGAATAATAAAACATTTAAAGTGGCTAAATGCATGTTTGATATACAATGTGTTTCTATTGACTTAGTGTAGCTCCCCCTTAATGGGTGCACTACATAATTGGTATTTCTTCCCCTTTTTGTCATAATAAAAATGGTGGATGAAGAGAGATTAATAAAAAAAAGGATAGACACATTGAAAAGAATATTCCATTGATAAAGTTCCATGGAACAAATTTTTATACAGGAAGTTGCCATGAAGCATATTACAAAATAATGTTATAAAGACATACAAAACAAAAGAGATGTCACTCATAAAGGACTAATATTACATGAAAGTACATGTTACAAGAGAGCACATCATGAAAAAGAAATTCATCAGAGAAATTTGTCAAAAAAATGAAAATACAACTATAGCAGAATCACTTGGGTGGTTTGGATCTTTTCTACTAGGTTTTGGGAAAGAAAATGGGGTCTGCAGATGGTGGAAGGATTTTAGTAGGCTTAGTAGGTTGTAAGGGGAGCAGTTTAGAAGAGGACTTAGATTAAACAAATTGCATGTTTAGTTCTTTATCATGGAGGAGGTGGAATGAAAGATGGATATTTGGAAATTGCAATTGGGGTTTAATGGGTGGTGGCCTGAGGTCCACAGTTAGTAACATAAATGAAATCAATATGATCTTAAAAAGCTAGATCGAGCAACTCAGGAAAGAATATAGGTGTTCCTTTTAAGATGACTTTAGTGTTTGGATTCATCCTTGCAACATATTCTTCGTATTGCAAGGTGATGCAAGAAAAAGAAGCCTTTTATGTTCTTTTGGAGGTGGGATTCTTGGCTTTCTTTTAGGTTAAGAACATGATGACTGGGGTAAGTATGGAGGTTTGGGGATAGAAGGTGGTTTTCTTTAGGCTTTAGTTATTGGAGGAGGTAGAGTTGGTTTAGGTAAGGAGGATGGTCTGGCATAGCTCACCCAAATTTTATGTTGGGTTGATGAATCATTAAGCTATGGATATGGGAGAGGAAGATGATCAGCAATAGCTTGCAGATTGGCATGGGAGAAGGATGAAAATTCTTCCTCAGTTAGAAAAATGAGTTGATGAGGACCTGAGGGAGGTGGAAGTGAACTTCTAGGATGCCTAGACTTTGGGAGTGATTGAAGAAGTTTTTCAGAATATGCTTTTATGAATGAATCTTTATCAGGAATTTGAATATTATGGCCTTTGGGAGTCAAGGGAGGATCAGGAAGGAGTTGAATTGTAGATAAAGTTTTAGGATTTGTGTGTTGTGGAAAAGGCAATTCCTGAGGAGAGATGATGATAAATTGAGAAAAGAACATCTAAGCAATTACATAATTTATTTATGATATGCTCCTAAACTTAGAATATATCATTCTAATGGGATTGGAGATACGAACAAGAATATCATAATTGTCATCAACTAGTTTTGGAGGAGGTGGAGGAGTTGGAGCTCTCTTCTTTAGATGTGGAGGAAGTTCTTCAATTCAAGTTGGAAAAACTTTTCTCGATTTTATAAGATTAGACCAAGAACATTCTAGAAAGATTAATGGTCCTTTGGGAAGAAAATCAATCTTACCAAGTGGTCTAGTGAGAATCTATCCATCCCTAACAAAAGTTCTACAGCAATTAGAAAAATATTCCTCAAGCAGAATTGGAGAAGGTTTAGTAGGTAGGAAGTTGGGAAGGACAAAAGAGGGTTGTGTTTGAGGAGAAGGAAAAACAACTTTAGTAGGGTCAACCTTAGGCTGAACAACTTCTGGAGTTGTAGATGGTGAGTGTGAAGAATGTGTGGGGGAATGAATGGGTGAATGAGTTTTGATTCGAGAGAGGTGAGTTAGAGTTGGAGAATATGGGTGATAAGTTTGTCCTTTAAGTGACTGTGCTAATGGAGCTAGAGAGTTGAGCCTTTAGTCAATCTTATCAGCTCTAAACATGAGAGATGACATGGAATTTTTTATGTTCCCTAGTCAATTTTCCAAGGTTTTTGGAATGGGTTGAGTAGTAGGAAGTGATGGAATTGATGGAGATGATTGATGAGTAGGTCTCATTAGAGATGGAGACCTAACAAGAGTGAAGGAGGTGGTTGCTGCTACTGCTACTGTCTCATTTTCTTCTCTCAATATTTCCTCTGACTCCTTTTCTCTAACATTTCTTAGTTCCTCCCTTGGAGTTTCTTCTCTTCCCTCTACTTATGTTTGATCTTCATTTATGAGAAGTTATTTTCTTGTTTCTATTGCCTTGTCCATTATCTATTATCTTTTTGTGCTTTCTACTTCTTTTTTTTTTGGTCTGGATCTTTTCAATTATGCTGCTCTTGTGGGTTTTTCAGTGATCCAGCCTTGTGATGTTGGCTTGAAGCCCATTAACTTCAAAGTCTTTTCATCAATTCTGTTTGAGTCCCTAGGATGCCCATCATTTTCCTTGGATAAAATAACTCTTGCTTCTCTTATAAGCTTGGTCAAAGCCATCCCATAGGAAAGAAGAAATTTTGTGGTACTTTTGACTAAATAAATGTGATCTAACATTAAGTTTGCCAGATTCACTTTTCTTTTGTTCTTCACTGCCCACATGATTCTGCCATGTTTCTCTGAGATATCTCTAGTGGCTCTTCTTCTTGGATACACATTGTTCATTACAATTGGATAGGTTAATTTGAGACTCAAATTTAGGTGGCTGGAATGAAGGTAATTCTCTTTCTCATCTATTTTAACTCCTGCCAAATCTTAGAATAATTCCTGTCTAGTAGGCCGCACAGGTTCTGCTTCTACTATCGGAAGGTTAAAGCATCTTCTCAAACTTTCTATGTATACTTAAATCTGTTAGTCCCATGTAGATGAATAGCTCAAGAGGGGAGGGGTGAATTGAGCAAATAAAAATTATGGCTAAATAAAACTTGATGAGCCAAGAGGAAGTAGTGATGTAGTATATATATGTAATCCATGTTTAATTGTATGACTACTTCACTTTCCAAGTTCAACTTCTCTTGTCCATTCTGACGTCAAATAGGTTGTAGTGTGTGTGTAATAATGTAAGTGATAACATTATGCTTGATGAAGTAATGAAGGATATAAAACAATTTCTGAAGCAACTAATAAAAATAGTGAAGTGCATGAAAGATAGAACAAGCAAGCAAACACACATAGTCAACATAATTTTGATAGTGGTTTGGGAACTCCATCTGTACATCAACTCTTCCAAGGGCACCAACCCTTTCTGCCTTGGGTTCCACTATATCTCATATAATGGAAGTATAATAATGTCCCCAACACTCTTCTAAATTCTAGTTCTAGGGGGCGTGAACAAGTGTCACTGACACTCTTCTGGATTCTAGCTCTAGGAGGCATAAACTAGTGTCCCTAACACTCTTTTAGTTTTACAAGCTCACTAGGAAACTCATCTGTTTCAAAGATTGTAGGCAAACTTGGCAGTTTTCTCAAGCTCACTACCAACTTACTGATTTTGAAGCTCACTAGTGAACTTGATGGTTTTTCAGAATTCACCAACAACTCATACAATGTGGTTTTCTTAAGATCACCACCATCTCATATAGCTGATTTGACAACACTCTTATTACATATACATTGGCTTTTTTCTTAGGCTGATTTGTACGAAGATTAAGCTCATATATAAAATGATATATCGTTGAAGCTCATTAGATATCAATACTCTAGGTATATGATTATGATAGAATGTTTAGGCTCATTGTCTATCAGCATGGTGGAGATTGATTATCTGGGAGGAAACATAGTTTGATTGAGAGAGGTGTTACTCGTTTGAGCTCTGTTCTTATTTTTCTCTCAGCTTCCTCAACCTTCTTCATTGACATTGCACTACCTTTATATTGCTTTAGAAACTTTTTCCCGTTGGAGGTAGTTAGCTTTGAATTAATGTTGCAGACCATTTTGATTTCTCCCATTGAAAAGTTGTCTTCTTGAGAAACTCACTTATAGCTAGAAAGCCTGCAGCACCGTTCTTTGAAGAAGGTGCCTTTCCAGTTCTAGCAAATGCCAGACTTTGAGTATTGTAACCTTTGTCAGAGTGTAGACTACTTTAATCTTCAACTAATCTCAAATTTGTTCAGTCTGCTTTATAAAATTTTCTTAGAATAAGATTATGACCAAAGAGTGCAGTCAGCGATATCTGGCACAGATGGCTTCTACTCTTCATGATATGTCATGTTTTATCTGAGAATGTTTTCAGATCATCTCTTGAATTTATCTCTAGTAAGTTATAGAAAAAGTAACTCTGAGTAGATCTAAATGATAGACCACTTCTGAGTAGATCTACATGATAGACCACTTCGTCATTATCAGAGACCGTTGTAGCAATTTACTTCATCTTTTGGTTTGTCTGTTATAAGTAATAGTTAAATCCTAGAAGCACAAACAAAATTTCTCTTCTTCATTGTTCATTAGACAATGTTCTCTTGACAGACAAAGCTTCTTTTATTAGGTAAGATGGCTTTGTCTGTTGCTTTGTCTATTATAGGCGGCAAACAATTTTTGTGGCGCGGATAGAGCATCTTCACACTAGACAAAGTATCCTTCACTAGACACTCTTTTTCTTATCAGCCAAAGTACCTTTGTCTATTATAAGTAGTAGATGATTATTCTTAATAGACAAAGCTTCTTCCTTGATAGACAAAATGTACTTTGTCTGTTAAGATTAGCAGACAAAGTTTCAGCCCATAGACTAAGTCTTCCAAATGGTTTGTCTATTGGTTTGTCTGTCGTAAGTGGCAGATGAAGTTATGGCATGAAAAAGAATTTTCCTTCTAGTCGCTTACATATGGTAGTCTCTTAAGTAACCGATGATTCATTGAGGCATGGACGACTTGCTTTTTTAAAGATTGTCTGATGGATTTGTCTGTTGCTAGTGGTAGACGACTCTTGTAGGTGAAGACGATAGACAAAGTTCTCTTCTTTAGTTGCTGTGCCACTTGCTCTTGGTCTTCTATATTTTTCTAGATTGCAGAAAGGTTTCTTGGCCTCTTCAATTTTTAGATGAGCTTTACATGATAGACAAATGCTTGAGTAAATTTGTCTCTATTTTGGCTTCTTCATTTGTCTGATTTCTGCTTCATTTTGTCGCTTCTTCTGTAAATTGAATTCACCTTTTAGTTGCAGAGAAGTGTTGATTATAATCAATTTTTTTGTATCATCCATGGAACGATTTGTCTAAATCTTCTTGAAGTGGATGCTATCTGACACTAACTTTATCTTTAGATAATTTAATTGATCACTAATTGAGTCTTGAGCTTTATGACTACAGATTTACTCGATGGCTTCTTTTCAAAGTTTTAGTGTCATTCTTTCTGATCATTATTGGTGTTTTTTGGTTAGTGAATTGTGCTTACTGATGCATTCATTGTGTATGCTGCCCACTGTATTCAAATTGTTTCCTTGTATGTTTAGACCTATTTCTACAATGCTTGGGAACACAATTGTTAGTACCCTACATGTTCACTCATATGTTGTTGCTCATCATCAAAATATGACTGATTGCTACATGCACTTTTGGTTCAACATTCTCCCCCTTTTTTATGATGATAAAATATTTGAGTGAAATATCTCTTAGAGAGAATACTCATTAATGTGAATGAAATTTATGCATGGATAAATGTATTATGACTCCCCCAGACTTAGTACTTAGTTTGCTTATTTAACTTCTTTTATTTTCAGATTTTAACTCATATGGCTCGGCTCCCCCGGAGTAGGTACCATCATTAAATTGTACTCCAGCATGATCCTATTTTCACTCATATATTTCTCATTGCATATATTTCTCTCCCTTTTTGTCATAATCAAAAAGATAAATAAATTTTCAAGGAATAATATTCAAGTTGTATGTAAAAGCTATAATTTAGGAACATCCAAGTTCTAAATTATGTCTGAGAATGTACATGATATAGATAGAATCAAAGTATGATACAATTAATAGCCAAAACATTTTCTTTAGGCTGTTCCTTGATAATCTTGAATTGAAGTTGAAGATCAGGATCTGCTACATATGGATGAAGAAGAGGTTTTTCCTTTGGCATTGGCTTTAGCATTGGTTCCATCCTTCTTCTGTACAGAATGTAACTTATGGGATTGATGCATCTTTACTTTTCTGGGGGTGGGGGGGGCTATGTGCTTTTGTGGGTTTGGAAACTACTTTCTTACAAATCGAGGACTTGAGAGACAGTTCCTTCAAGTTCAATTACTCCTATCCTTTCAAAATAATATGGATTATTGATTTCAGGAAAGGGTGGAGGTAAGTTAGCAAAATATGCATTGATTTGCATGAACCTATGTTGTCGATATACATCATGTTGAAGATAGAATAGGTTAGGGTTTGATGTATCAAGAACTATGCAAGGTGACCCTCTTGAGGCTGTCTTAACAAATAGGGGTTTGTTCATTTGAGGAGGGATTGGTTTGGATAATGATGATGGTCCTTTGAAATTTATTATGAAATTATCAATGAATTCATATATGTTTGAAAGATCAGGCTTGAAGTTTTTAGGAAAGGGTCTTTTAATGATATCAACATTAAGTGTTATGATTTTGAGGTTATCAAAGTGTGAGAATGGAAGATCCAGATAACTAAAGCTTGCCTTTTGAGCTTTCAACTCAGAGGAAGCATGTTTATTTATCTTTTGTTTGTATTGAATTTCTTCTTTTGTTAATCTTATCTTTTCACTAAGTTTTATTAGTGGTGGAATAGAAATGTTAGAAGGTACAAATATTTGAGGTTCTTCTATAGTAGTGAGATAGAATTCTTTTGAAAAATATATAGGTGCTTTTCCTTTTTCAGCAAGAGTGAACTTCTTAGTTCTGATAATGGAGTGATGAGTGGAGGTTTTCATGGTTTTGAGAATTTGAGCAAGTGGTATTTCTGAATTAGGCATTTCTTTATCTAACTTAGATGGAAATGAATGTGAAGAAGATGTAGAAATTGGAGAGTTGTGAGCAGAGGAGGAAGTTGAGAAATGGGTACTCTTGATTGGTGAAATAGATTAGGTTTTGTGGACTGGAGAAGGTTTTGGAGAGAATTGAGATTGTAGTGTTTGATCTTCGAGGGATTTTGCTGAGGAAATTAGAGCGTCTCGTTTTTGATCTAATGAATCCATCCTAACCTTGAGAGCTAAAAAATATGCTTCAATACTGATAAGTTTTCTTTGTAGGTTATGTGGAGTGGGTTGAGTTGGTGAAGGTGTTGGGTTGGTCTGAATGATTTTGTATAGTGAGGTGGAGATGGCGCAACTGTTACCTCTGCTTCTGTTGCTGCTGATCTTGTATGTACATATTCCTTTTGTTGATTCCTTGATCTTTTTATTCCATTTCTCATCCTTTCTACAGGATCTTCTTTTTCTATTCTTGCACTTTCTTCATCAGTGATGTAATCTAGGATCAGGTCATTTTTCATTTCAGTCACAAAATCTTCAGCGATATCTTCTCTATCTAGTTCATGAGTTTGCATACACGAGTTAACACCTTCTGCTATTGTTAAAGTAACTTCCTCCCTTTCTTCTCTAACTAATTTAGCTCTTTCTTCTCCCTCTTCTTCTTCTCTAACCCTTTTTCTTCCCTTCTTTGTTCTCTAAGTAACCACTTCTTCTGATGAGATGGATATACCCCTTCTTTTCAGTGTCACCATGTTAATCATGTCTGACTACTTGAATTCTTTTGGTACTTCATGTGATAGATTCACCTCTGCCTTTCTGAATATTTTGTTCATTGTTATTCGATATGGTAGAGGGAGTATCTTTGATGATTTTACTTGGTGAAGTTATTCAGATATGAGTTTAGCTAGATCTACCTTCCTTTAGTATTTCAGTGCCCATAGAGTCCTTGCATCTCTATTTGAAATGTTATCCCCACTTCTAGTCTTAGGATATACATTGTTGCTTAGGACATTGTATGCAAGTCTCAGATTTATATCTAGATTCTTAGGGTTGAAACTTTTTACATTGTCCCTAATGGTTGTCTCTGTTATCTGTGAAAATAGCTCTTTTCTGGATGTTAGCCATTCAAATGGGGTGATTTAAGCAGTCTTTGATGCTTTTAGGGGACATATCTATTTCTTTATCCTCAATCTAGGACTTCTTTGTCTTAGGATCCTAGTTGCAAAGAAGTATTTTTACCATTCTCGAATAACATTTATCTTTACAACTCATGAACTTGTTCCAACCCTAGAAACTTATCCAACTAGATACTTCCATCTTCATTTCTTTGAAGAAATCAAAGTCAATAACTTTCCCTTTTAATATCTTCCTTTTGTTATACTTGCTAATAAACTCATCATAGCTTTGTTTATCATTTCGAAAGATTACCTCAAGATGTTAGTTTCTACGAACTCTTAGTTTATGAGCTGGCCGCATCTCTTTTGATTCTTCTCTGTCCCTTCTTCTGTCGGATGTAAATATTGAAGTTTTCTCTGCAGTCCTTGAATTCACCATCTTCATCAGTCGAGGTTTTAGGGTTCTGAGGTGGAAGACCTTTGGGGGTTTTTGGTAGCAAGACAATTGGAGGAAAATGGTGCCAAGATGACGAGTACAGATGAAAATAGTGAAAATTTGAATTGCCTTTTTTTGAAGGAGGAATCTATCTCTAATAGTGAGTGCGAGAGGTGGGTTTAAGATGACGTTAAATAGAGGATTTATCGAGTATGTCCTCGGAAGCTTCAAACGAATTTGATGGTAACAGACAATCAGACAGACAAAGTGACGAGTTTGTCTGCTGGAAAATATGAGATGATGAGATTTTTTAATTTATTTTTGATTCAAGATATGTATGATTTTATGAGAAAATAATAGTGATTTACTTATGATTGGAGCATAATGATTTGAGTGATTAATGAAATACATAAGAAAATTATACTTTCAATATAATGTGTATGGCATTCAACATGATATGCTATCAATTAAGTAACATTTAAGGCAAATATCAATTTCTTTAAAATTTGAAAGTTTAGATCAGAAATTTACTTTATTTTCTTGAATTGATAATATACTAAAAATTGCTTACTTGATTGTCTTCCAGCTCTTTTTGATTCTTCTTAAATGCTTCTTTTTGATGCTTTTGTTTTTGTTGCTCCTGTATAGAGTCAATTGCTCGGTTCTTTTGTACATAGTTAGCTTTGTCACAAATAATTTCTTATACACTATTGACAAGGCTACGCATGGAAATTTTAATCAACTTTAGTAAGATACAGAAGTTTCAAAGTTTTTAGAGTCTATAACAAAATGATAATTCATAGAGGTTTGCAACTAACTTGTCCCTAAGCAAGAATTTTGTGGAACAATTTGGCCATGGGAATTTTTTCACAAGTTAAATTCTAGTAGTTAAAATTAACTTGCAAAGCCTGCTCTGATATGACTTTTTTGTCCCATGTAGATGAATAGTTCAATAGGGGAGGGGTGACTTGAGCAAATAAAAATTATAGTCAAATAAAACTTGATGAGCTAAAAGGAAGTAGTGATGTAGTATATATATTTAATTCAATGTTTGATTATATGACAGCTTCACTTTCCAAGTTCAACTTCTCTTAGTCATTCCAATGTCAAACAGGTTGTAGTGTGTGTGTAATAATGTAAGTGATAACATTATGATTGATGAAGTGATGAGGGATATAAAATAATTTCTCAAGCAACTAATGAAAACAGTGAAGTGCATGAAATATAGAACGAGTAAGTAAACACACATAGTCAACACAATTTTTATAGTGTTTCGAGAACTCTGTCACTATATCCACTTTTCCAAGGGCACCAACTTATTGTGCCTTAGGCTCCACTATATCTCATATAATGGAAGTACACTAGTGTCCTCGATACTCTTCTACTTTCCATCTCTAGGGGGTGTGAACAAGTGTCCCTGATACTCTTATGGATTCCAGCTCCAGGGGGCATAAACTAGTGTCCCTGGCACTCTTCAGAATTTCAGCTCCAGGAAGCATAAACTAGTATTCCCGATACTCTTCTGGTTTTACATGCTCACTAAGAAACTCACCCATTTCAAAGATTATAGGCAAACTTGGTAGTTTTCCCGAGCTCACTACCCACTCACTGGTTTTGAAGCTCACTAGTAAACTTGATGGTTTTTCAGAGTTTACCAATAACTCATACAATGTAGTTTTCTTGAGATCACCACCATCTCACATAGCTGATTTGACAGCATTCTTATTGCACATTACATTGCCTCTTTTCTTAGGCTGATTTGTACAAAGATTAAGCTCATATATAAAATAATATATTGTTGAAGCTCATTAGATATCAATGCTCTAGGTATATGATTATGATAGAATGTTTATGCTCATTATCTATTAGCAAAATGGAGATTAATTATCTAGGAGGATATAGTCTGATTGAGAGAAGTGTTACTCGTTTGAGCTCTGTTCTCATTTTTCTCTCAGCTTCCTCAACCTGCTACATTGAAGGTAGTTGGCTTTCTATTAATGTTGAAGACCATTCTGATTTCTCCCATTGAAAAGTTATCTTTTTGAGAAACTCACTTGTAGCTAGAAAGTGTGCAGTGCCATTCTTTGTTTGTTATAAGTGGCAGACGATTTTTGTGGTACAGACAGAGCATCTTCACAGTAGACAAAGTGTCCTTCACCAGATGAAGTCTTCTTATTATCAACTAAAGTACCTTTGTCTGTTGTAAGTACTAGATGATTCTTCTTGATAGAAAAAGTTTCTTCCCTAATAGACAAAATGTACTTTGCCTATTGTTTGTCTATTAAGATTAGCAGATAAAGTTTCCACCCATAGACAAAGTTTTCCAAATTGTTCGTCCATTGGCTTGTCTGTCGTAAGTGGTAAACGAAGTTATGGTGAGCAGATGCATGTTCCTTATAGTCACTTTTATGATGGTTGTCTATGAAGTAACAGACGATTTGTTGAGGCATGGACGACTTGTTTCTTAAAGATTGTTTGATGGGTTTGTCTGTTGCTAGTGGCAAACAACTCTTATAGGTGAAGACGACAAACATAGTTTTCTTCTTTAGTTACTGTGCCGCTTCTTCTTCGTCTTCTATATTTTCATAGATTACAGACAGGTACCTTGGCCTCCTTAGTTTTCAAATGAGCTTTTCACAATAGACAAATGCTTGAGTAATTTTGTCTCCATCTTGGCTTCTTCATTTATCTGATTTTTGCTACATTTTGTCTCTTCTTTTGTAAATTGAATTCATCTTTGAGTTACAGACAAGTGTCGATTATAATCAATTTTTTTGTCTTGTTCACAGAATGATTTGTTTGAATCTTTTTCAGGTGGATGCTATCTGACACTGACTTTATTTGTAGACAATTTTCTTGATCACTCATTGAGGCTTGAGCTCCATGACTACAGATTTACTTAATGGCTTCTTTTCAAAGTTTTAGTGTCATTCTTTCCGATCATTCTTGTCTTCTTTCAATCAGTGGATTATACTTACTAATGCATTCACTATGTATGATGTCCACTGTATTCAAATTACTTTTGTGTATGTTTAGACCTGTTTCTGCAATGCTTGGGAACACAATTGTTCATATCACACATGTTCACTCATATGTTGTTGTTCATCATTAAAACTTGATTGATTGCTACATGCACTATTTGGTTCAACATTCTCCTCCTTTCTTATGATGATAAAACATTTGAGTGAAATACCTTTCAAAGAGAATACTCATTAATGTGAATGAAATTTATGCATGGATTAATGTATTATGACTCCCTCTGACTTAGTACTCAGTTTGCTTATTTAACTTCTTTTGTTTTTAGATTTTAACTAATGTGGCTTGACTCCCCCTAGTAGGTACCATCATTAAATTATACTCCTGTATGATCCTATTTTCACTCATACATTTCTCACTGCGTATATTTCTCTCCCTTTTGTCATAATCAAAAAGATAAATAATTTTTCAAGGAATAATATTCAAGTTGTATGTAAAAGCCATAATTTAAGAACATCCAAGTTATAAATTATGTTTGAGAATGTACAAGATATAGACAGAATCAAATTATAATACAATTAATAGTTGAAACATTTTTCTTAGGCTATTTCTTGGTAATCTTAAATTAAAGTTGAAGATTAGGATCTGCTACATGTGGATGAAGAAGAGGTTTTTCCCTTGGCATTGGCTGCCATCCTTGGTGTGTTGTCATAGGCAACCAAATTTAGAACCTTACTCTAATTAAATTACTTGTAGTAGTGTGAATAAGGGTCAATCCCACGAGGAGTATCTAGCTTAGTTTTATGCAATGTGAATAAGAAAGGAGGGTTTTGAATGTAGTGAAGAAAGTGTTATAAAGAAATCTATTAGAGTAGAAAATCTTGGTTCAAGTCAACATTAACCATCAGAATCTCATAAATGATCATTGATGCAATTATAAATCAATCCACACTTTAAATATTGACCATTGAAATTATTTTTTCTATCTCTCCTTCAACATAGTTAATTAAAAACTAGCATTATAATTAACCCTAACCACTAAACAACCCAAAGCCAAGGCTAAAGGTTTAATCTAATAGCAGCATTAAGATTTGTAGAGATTGGTGAAGCTAAATAGCATAAACACTGGTGGTTGCATTTAATTTAGTCAAATATTCTTCCTAAGATTTAATAACTACAACAAAAAATTATTAAACCTTAGTTGCTTGACAAATTAGAGGGATCAAACGATTACAAATTTGATATCTAATCTAGCAATAGATTGCAATGAATAATAAACTAGTAAGCCTCCTAGTAATTAAGCATAACAATTATAATTATGAATGAAAAAGAACATTTAATACTCAAAGTATAAATTGAACAATTAAATCAAATTCGATTTCATAGTATATTGATTCTGAGGCTTCTGTCTTCTTAATCCAAGAATAAAAGTTTAGCCATGCAGGGCCATGAAATCATAAACAAAAAAATAGAAAAGAGAAGAGAGAAAATTCTCTATCAAAAGCCAACAAAAATTCCTCTCCAAACCCTAGCAAAAGAACCTCAAAAACCCTAAGAAACTATTATTTATAGAGTCAAAAATATGCAAAATATGCAATTTTTGCAAAAATCAAAAAAGTGGGAATGGAGTCAGGCACTGCTGGCACCACCTTGCTGCTTGGGGATGGTGGTGTGGCAGCCCAAGATGGGTGCCAGTAGAGCTGGTCTGCTACCTCTGGTGCTTTGCTCCTTGTTTCTTATTCTCTGCACTTCATCCTAACTTTGGTATTCATCTTATTTTTGCCCTTGATGTAGTCCTTATCTTGGAAAAATCCATGCATAAAAGTTGTAGAAATTTTTTTTGTGTTTTTAGAACATCTTTAATCATCTGAATTAGAGGTTGAATGAGAGAGTTATGGCCAAAATATGGAGTGATGCTGAAATTATCCAAAATCCTTCAATTAACTTCTTTTTGCACCTAACTACTCCAATTGTCTCCTAAATCAGAATATAAGAATAATGAGTGTCTATAGGAGTCAAATAAATGTAAAAGATTATGTATTAAGGGAATAAAATATGATATTTTGTATTCTCATCAAATTCCCCCACACTTAACTTTTGCTCGTCCTCGGGCAAAACCCAAATTAACATAGATTCTAGGCTTCAAGTTTGTAACATAGATTCACAATAAAAATCTATAAAGCTCAAAGGGGCTCAACAAGAGGAAAACTTAATCACAAGGATAGGCTATTTGGCTCATGTAGCTCATAACAAAGAAGGCCTTAATCATGTTCATGCATATATTTATCAATGTGATCTCAAAGAGAATCAAGGCAAGTTCTAGAGAAACAAATCCATGGAAGAATATCTCTCATGAAGAAAAGAATGAGACTGATGTGAATATGTCAGTCTAAAGGTTCAAAATCTCACTAGCTTTTGTCTGCGAAATTTAATCATCACCATTCTCAAGGAAAATAACTAAACCAAGCAATTTCAAGTTGGAAGATTACTTGATCAATCATGCTATGAAATTTTCAAGCATAGTTAAATTTTGCTCATGACATCCTCAACCTCAAATCATCAGAAACCACCAAAATAAAGGGTAAAACTGACTCTCTCTTATTTTTTTTATAAAAGCAAAGATAAAAATAGCAACACAAAAACACAACCTAAACTCAATCTAAATCTCCTCCCTAACACTTAAAACTTACATTTTCTCCAATGTAAGGTCAAATGCAAAGAAGATACAAAAATAACCATCATATAAATGCAGAAATAGGAAGAAGAAATAAGAAAAAGAAAAACAAACTCCCCTTGGGTTGCCTCCCAAGTAGTGCTTTTGTTTATAGTCGTTGGCTCAACTCATTGCATCTTTCTTCAATTTGGAGCAATTGCAAACTAGAAATAATGAAGCATGCATGTAGATGGGTCAATTCCTTTACTATCTTTCATTATCCAACTGATAGCCCTCTTATGCTTCTTCAAAACCTGCACAAGCCTATCTTCTTGTAATGCACTGAGTTTATTGGAGATGATCACAGACAAGGTTTCTCCATCTTCAAGGAGCATGTATTTGAGGTGATTGGGAAAAGGCTTCAAATTTGGAGTAGATGCCTACAAACAAAGGGTAAAAGGCTCTTGTTAGAAACTGATAACTCAATGTAAGGATCTTTACCTCATTTTGATTACTTTGGAAAGTCGTCCAAAGCTATAACAGTTTCCTACAAATTAGTACTCAAAGCTAACACCTTATTCTCTTTTTCAAGATGTTTACTAATAGCAACTTCCAATTCAATTTTTCCATCAAGTTCAAAAACTTCTTGCACACAATAATCAATCACATTAATGGAGTAAACAGTATCATCATGATAAGGATATTTCATGGCATCATAAATGTTAAATTTAACAATTTCACCAAAAACTTCCATGGTAAGTGTGCCATTATGAACATCTATCTTAGTTTTGGATGTTTTTAGGACTGTTCTTCTTAACAAAATAGGAGTAGTATGATTACCATTCTCTATATATAGTATATAAAAATCAGCAGGGAAGATTAACTCATGATTTGCACAAGAACATCCTCAACTACAGCTTTCGGATAGGCATTAGATCATCAGCCAATTGAATCACAATATTAGTCCAAATCAAAGGTCCAAGTTTTAAAGAAGCATATAAAGAATATGTCATGACATTAATGGAAGCTCCTAAATCTAACATAGCCTTCTCAAGTTTGGTGTTACTTGTAATGCAAGGGATAGCAAACAAATCTGGATCTTTGCACTTTGTAGGGAGTTTTCTTTGAATGATTACAAAAACATTCTCCCCTACTCTCACCTTCTCATATCTCTGAAGTTTCTAGTTCTTCTTTATTGTACACAATTCTTTTAGGAATTTAGTATGACGAGGTACTTGTTTAATGGGATTAAAAAGTAGAATGTTTACCTCACATTTATGAAAAGTCTCAAATAGGTCTTCATATCGCTCAATTTTTTGAGATTCTGCTAAAGCCTTAGGAAAAGGTGGTACTGGTTTATATTCAAAAAGAGTTAGAAACATACATTAAGTTATTTCATTGTCCTTAGGAAGGTCCTTCTCTGTAACAGCATCTTTCTCCTTTGCTTTCTCCATTGGTGTAGGAGTCATCTTATTTGGAATTTCAACCTCTTTACCACTTCTCAAAATAATTGCACTCACATTTTCTCTTGGGTTCATCACCTTTTGAGAAGGCAATTTTCCTGAATTTTGTGTCTACAACTGATTGATTATTGTTGCCATCTGACTCTTCTAATTCTCTAAACTCTGAATGCTAGCCTTTGTCACCTATTAAAATTGCAAGTTGTTAGTGGCAAGAGACTTAACACTATCTTCTAAAGACATACCAGAGTTAGAAGTTTGTCCCTGTTATGGCCTAGGTTGGTATGGCTACTTGTTCTACTGGAAATTCAGGCAATTTTGAGTTATGGGCTGATTTGCTTGTGGATTCCTAGAGTTGAAATTGGGGTGATCCCTCCATCTTGGGTTGTATGAGTTAGAATAAGGATTGTACTTCCTCTGTGTTTGTCCAGAAAAATTACCCATCGTGTTCACTTACTCAATAAGTTCTTCTTGAAGAGTTGGGCATGTATAAGTTGGATGTCCTACCATAGAGAAAATTCCATAAGCTTTCATTGTCTGTATATTTCCTACAGCCAATTGACAAACAAGAGAAGTTAGACCTTCAATTTGCTGTTTAAAGGATGAAACACTTACCTCATTAACAGGCTTGGATAGAGAATCAAGCCTATTACCAAATTGTTGTGAGTTAGCCTCCATGTTTGCAATTAAATTCCTTCCAGCTTCTGGAGTTTTATCCACCAAAGCTCCTCCGCTAGCAGCATTAATCATGCTCCTTCTAGTGGGTAGAAGTCCCTCATAGAAATACTAGATGAGTAACTATTCACTAATCTGATGATGGGGGCAATGTGCACATAATTTCTTGAAACACTCCCAATATTTATATAAGGATTCTCCACTATGCTGTCTCACATCACAAATTTCCTTCCTAATGTTGGCTGCTCTTGAAGATGGGAAAAGTTTTTCTATAAATAACCTCTTCATCTCATTCCATGTTGTGATGCTCCTAGAGGGTAGATAATAAAGCCAATCCTTAGCCAAATTCTTCAAAGAAAATGGAAAGGCTCTTATTTTTATCTGCTCTTTAGTCACCCCTATCGGTTTCATACTTGTGCACACAACATGAAACTCCTTTAGATACTTATGAGGATCTTCACTTGCAAGACCATGGAAAGTGGGCAAGAGATAAATTAGTCTAGATTTTAATTCAAAATTAATGGTAGCATCTAAAGTAGGAAATGTTATGCATAGGGCTTGTTCCCAATTAGATATGGCAAGCTCTTATAGAGTTCGATTTCCAGCCATGATTTCCTCCTTTTCTAAATTAGAAATTCTCCAAGTTTCTCTCCTTAATCTGTGCAATGTTCTCTCTATTTTTGGCTCATGCTACAAATCATCTGTATTAGAAGATCGAGTATAGTCATAAACAATTAAGGAAAATCTAATAAACCCTTAAAATAATAAATAAGGAAAAATCTTCTTTATATATATATAAGAAAAATTCAAGAACAAAACAAAGATCACTAAAGCATAAAAATCAACTAGAATGCCTTCTTAGCAACGATGCCAAAAATTTGGTGTGCTGTCATAGGCAACCAAGTTTAGAACCTTACTCCAATTAAATTACCTATAGTAGTGTGAATAAGGGTTGATCCCACGAGGAGTATCTAGCTTAGTTTTATGCAATGTGAACAAGAAAGGAGGGTTTTGAATGTAATGAAGAAAGCATTATAAAAGAAATCTCTCAGAAAAGAAAACCTTGGTTTAATTCAACATCCACCATCATAATCTCATAACTGATCATTGATATAATTATAAATCAATTCACACTTCAAATATTCACCATTTGAATTATTTTTCCTATCTCTCCTTCAACATAGTTAATTAGAAACCAGTGTTCTAATTAACCCTAACCACTAAACAACCCAAAGCTAAGGCTAAAGGTTTAATCTAATGGTAGCATTAAGATTTGTAGAGATTGTAAAGCTAAATAGCACAAGCACTGGTGGTTACATTTAATTTAGCCAAATATTATTCCTAAGACTTAAAAACTGCAACAACAATAGATTATTAAACCCTAGTTGCTTCATAAATTAGAGGGATCAAACAATTATGGATTTGATATCTAATCTAGCAATAGATTGTGATGAATAATAAACTAGTAGGCCTCCTTATAATTAAGCATAACAATCATAATTATGAACAAAGAAGAACATTTAATATTCAAAGTATAAATTGAATAATCAAATCAAATTAGATCTCAAAGTATATTGATTCTAAGGCTTCTGTCTGCTTAAACCAAGAATAAAAGTTTAGCAACGTAGGGCCATGAAATCACAAATAAAAAAAGTAGAAAAGAGAAGAGAGAAAATTCTCTATCAAAAGCCACTAAAAAGTCCTCTCCAACCCTAGCAAAAGAACCTCACAAAATCCTAAGAAACTGCTATTTATATAGAGTAAAAAATATGCAAAATATGCAATTTTCACAAAAATTAGAAAAGTGAGAATGGAGTCGGGTGCCACCAATGCCATTATTGCCTAGGGGTGGTGGTATGAAATTGGTTGGTGTCAGCGACACCAGATGGACGCCGGCGGCACTGGTCTGCTGCCGCTGGTGCTTTTCTCCTTGTTGCTTCTCCTTTACACTTCATCCGGACTTTGGTATTCTTCCTATTTTTTCCCCTAATGTAGTCCTAATCTTTGAAAACTCAAAACATGAAATTTGTAAAAATTCTTCTTTTGTTTCTATAACATCTTTAATCATCTGAATCAGAGTTTGGATGAGAGAGTTATGCCCAAAATATGAAGTGATGCTAAAATTATCCAAAATCCTTCAATTGACTTCTTTTTGTACTTAACCACTCCAATTGTCTCCTAAATCAAAATATAAGAATAATGAGTGTATATAAGAGTCAAATAAATGTAAGTATTAAGGAAATAAAATATGATATTTTGTATTCTCATCAATCCTTCATTTATGTAGAATGTAAGTTATGGGATTAATGCATCTTTAATTTTCTAAGGGGCTATTAGCTTTTGAATGTTTGGAAACTACTTTCTTAGAAATTGTGAACTTGAGCTTGTAGGCTGGAACTTTATATTTCAAGAAGGAAGAGAATTATTTAAGGTGGGAAGAGGAAGTGTTGTTTTAGAAGTATTTGACTGTGAAATTCCAGATTTTGTGGAGATAGTTCCTTCAGGTTCAATTACTCTTATCCTTTCAAAATAATCTGGATTATTGAATTCAGGAAAGGGTGGAGGTAAGTTAGCAAAATATGCATAATCTGCATGAACCTACGCTGTCAATATACATCATGTGGAAGATAGAATAGATTAAGGTTTGATGAATGAGGAACCATGCGAGGTGACCCTCTCGAAGCTATTTTAACAAATAGGGGTTTGTTCATTTGAGGAGGGATTGGTTTGGATGATGACGATGGTCCTTGGAAATTTAGTATGAAGTTATCACCAAATTCATGTACTTTTGGAAGATCAGGCTTGAAGTTTTAAGGAAAGGGTCTTTTAATGATATCAACATTAAGCTTTATGAATTCAAGGTTATCAAAGTGTGGGAATGGAAGATCCAGATAAATAAAGCTTGCATTTTGAGCTTTCAACTTAGAGGAAGCATGTTTATTGATCTTTTGTTTGTGTTGAATTTCTTTTTTTGTTAATCTTATATTTTTACTAAGTTTTATTGGTGGTGGGATAGAAATGTTAGGAGATACAAATATTTGAGGTTCTTCTTTAGTAGTGAGATAGAATTCTTTGGAAAATATATAGGTGCATTTCCTTTTTCAGTAGGAGTGAACTTCTTAGTTCGGATAATAGAGTGATGAGTGGAGGTTTTTATGGTTTTGAGAATTTGAGCAAGTAGTATTTTTGAATCAGGCATTTCTTCATCTAACTCAGATAGAAATGATGAAGAAGATGTAGAAATTGGAGAGTTGTGAGCAGAGGAGGAAGTTGAGAAATGGATCTCCTGATTGGTGAAATAGATCTGGCTTTGTGGATTGGAGAAGGTTTTGGAGAGAATTGAGATAGTTGTGCTTGATTTTCAAGGGATTTTGTTAAGGAAATTAGAGTGTCTAGTTTTTAATCCAATGAATCCATCCTAACCTTCAGGGCTAAAAAATATGCTTCAATACTGGTAAGTTTTCTTTCTAGGTTATGCGGAATGGGTTGAGTTGGTGAAGGTGATTGGGTTAGTCTCAATGATTTTGTATAGTGAGGTGGAGATGGCGCAGTTGTTGCCTCTGCTTCTGTTGCCGCTAATCTTGTATGTACATATTCCTTTTGTTGATTCCTTGATCTTTCTTCTTCATTTCTTATCCTTTTTGCTGCAGGATCTTCATTTTCCATTCTTGCACTTTCTTTTTTAGGGATGTAATCTAGAATCAGCTCAGTTATCATTTCAGTCACAAAATCTTCAGTGACATCTTCTCTATCTAGTTCATCAATTTGCATATACGAGTTAACACCTTCTGCTACGATTAAAGTAACTTCCTCCCTTTCTTTTCTGACTGATTTAGCTCTTTCTTCTCCCTCTTCTTCTTCTTCTCTAACCCTTTTTACTTTGTTCTCTTAGTAACCACTTCTTTTGATGAGATGGAAATCTTGCTCTTTTTAGTGTCACCACATTAATCATGTCTAAGTACTTGAATTCTTATGGTACTTCATGTGATAGATTCACCTCTGCCTTTTTGAATATTTTGGTCATTGCCATTCCATATGATAGAGGGAGTCTCTTTGATGATTTTACTTTGTGAAGTTGTTCAGACATGATTTTAGCTAGATCTACCTTCGTTTTGTATTTCATTGCCCATAGAATCCTTCCATCCCTTTCTGAAATATTATCCTTGCTTCCAATTTTGGGATACACATTGTTGCTTAGGACATTGTGTGCAAGTCTCAGATTTATATCTAGATTCTTAGGGTTGAGAATTTTTACATCATCCCCAATGGTTGTCTCTATTAGCTGTGAAAATAGCTCTTTTAGGATGTTGGCCATTCAAATGTCTATGTCTCTATCATGAGGAGATTTAAGTATTCTTTGATGCTTTCAGGGGACATATCTATTTCCTTATCCTCAATCTAGGACTTCTTTGTCTTATGATCATAGTTGCAAAGAAGTATTTTCACCCATCTCGAATAACAATTATCTTTGCAACTCATGAACTTGTTCCAACCCTAGAAACTTATCCAACTACATACTTCCATCTTCATTTCTTTATAGAAATCAAAGTCAATAGATTTCCCTTTCATTACCTTCCTTTTATTATACTTGTTCATAAACTCATGATAGCTTTGTTTACCATTTTGAAATATTACCTCAAGATGCTAGTTTCTATGACCTCTTATTTTATGAGGTGGCTGCATCTCTTTTGATTCTTCTTTGTTCCTTCTTCTACTGGATGTAGATACTGAAGTTATCTCTGCATTCCTTGAATCCGCCATCTCCGTCAGTTGAGGTTTTAGGGTTTTGAGGTGGAAGATCTTTGGGGGTTTTTGGTAGCAAGACGATTGGAGGAAAATGGCGCCAAGATGATGAGTAGAGATGAAAACTGTGGGAATTGGAATCGCCATTTTCTGAAGGAGGATTCTGTCTCTAATAGTGAGTGCAAGAAGTGTGCCTGGGATGAAGTTAAATAGAGAATTTATCGAGTATGTCATCCGGAGCTTTAGACGAATTTGATGGCAACAGACAATCTAACAGACAAAGTGATGACTTCATCTGCTAACAAATATGAGATGATGGGATTTTTTATTTTATTTATGATTCAAGATATGTATGATTGTTTAAGAATATAATAGTGATTTACTTATGATTGGAGGACAATGATTTGATGATTAATGATATCCACAAGAAAATTATACTTTCAATATAATGTGTATGGCATTCAAAATGATTTGCTATCAACTAAGTAACATTTAAGGCAAATATCAATTTCTTGAAGATTTGAAAGATTAGTTTAGAAAGTTACTTTATTTTCTTGAACCGATAATATACTAAAAATTGCTTACTTGATTGTCTTCCAGCTTTTTTTGATTCTTCTTAAATTCTTCTTTTTGCCCCTTTTGTTTTTATTGCTCTTGCATAGAGTCAATTGATCGGATCCTCTGTACATAGTTAGCTTTGTCATAAGTAATTTCTCATGCACTTTTGACAAGGCTACACATGGACATTTTAATCAAGTTTAGTACGATAAAGAAGTTTCAAAGTTTTTAGAGTCTATAACAAAATGATAATTCATAGAGGTTTGCAACTAACTTGTCCCTGAGCAAGAATGTTGTGGAAAAATTTAGCCATGGGAATCTCTTCACAAGTTAACTTCTGGTAGTTAAAATTAACTTGCGAAGCCTGCTCTGATACTAGTTGGTCCCATGTAGAAGAATAGCTCAAGAGGGGAGGGGTGAATTGAGCAATAAAAATTACGGCCAAATAAAACTTGATGAGCCAAGAGGAAGTAGTGATTTAGTATATATATGTAATTCCATGTTTGATTGTATGACTACTTCACTTTCCAAGTTCAACTTCTCTTGTCCATTCCTATGTCAAACAGGTTGTAGTGTGTGTGTAATAATATAAGAGATAACATTATGCTTGATGAAGTAGTGAATGATATAAAATGATGTCTCAAGCAACTAATGAAAATAGTGAAGTGCGTGAAAGATAGAACAAGCTAGCAAATACACATAGTTAACACAATTTTTATAGTGGTTTGAGAACTCAGTCCCTACATCCACTCGTCCAAGGGCACCAACTCATTGTGCCTTGGGTTCCACTATATCTCATGTAATGGAAGTACACTAGTGTCCCTGACACTCGCCAAGATTCTAGCTCTAGGGAGAGTAAATAAGTGTCCCCGACACTCTTCTAGATTCCAACTCCAGAGGGCATAAACTAGTGTCCACAACACTCTTCTTGATTCCAGGCCCAGGGGGTGTAAACTAGTATCTTTGACTCTTCTAGTTTTACGAGCTCACAAGGAAACTCATCCATTTCAAAGATCACCGGAAAACTTGGTAGTTTTCTCGAGCTCATTATGAACTCACTGGTTTTTAAACTCATTAGTAAACTTGATGGTTTTTTAGATATCACCAATAACTCAACAATGTGGCTTTCTTGAGATCACCACCAACTCATATAGCTAACTTGATAGCACTCCTTTTGTACCTTACATTGCCTCTTTTCTTTGGTAGATTTGTACAAAGATTAAGCTCATATATAAAATGATATCTTGTTGAACCTCATTAGATATCAATGCTCCAATTATATGATTATGATAGAACATTTAGGCTTATTATCTATCAACACAATGGAGATTGATTATCTAGGAGAAAGCATAGTCTGATTGAGAGAGGTGTTACTCGTTTGAGCTCTGTTCTTGTTTTTCTCTCAGCTTCGTTAACCTTCTTTGTTGACACAACACTATCTTTATATTGCTTTAGAAACCACTGCCTGTTGGAGGTAGCTAGCTTTCTATTAATGTTGAAGACCATTTTGATTTCTCCCATTGAAAAGCTATCTTCTTGAGAAACTCACTTGTAGTTGGAAAGCCTGTACCGCTGTTCTTTGAAGAAGGTGCCTTTCCAGTTTTAGCAAAAATCGGATGAAAACGTTTTTGGTTGACTAACTCATCCACTAGTTTGGAAAGATGCTCATTAAGCCTAAAGGGATTTAACCTTTGAGTATTGCAACCTTTTTCAGAGTGTAGATTGGTTTCCTTTAAATTTCTTTCCATCTTCAGCTAATCTCGAATTATTCGGTCTACTGTATAAAATTTGCTTCGAATAAGATTATGACTGGAGAGTGCAGTTAGTGATGTCTGGCATAGATGACTTTTACTCTTCATGATATATCATGTTTTATCTGATAACTTTGTCAGATCATGTCTTGAATTTGTCTCTTGTAACTAACAAACAAAGTAACTCTATTATTAGAGAAAATTGTGGCAATTTACTTCATCTTTTGGTTTGTCTATTATAAGTAACAGTTAAATTATAGAAGCCTAGATAAAGTTTCTCTTCTTCATTATTCATCAGACGACATTCTCTTGATAGACGAAGTTTCCTTCATTAGGTGAGAGGGCTTTGTCTGTTGATTTGTCTGTTATAAGTTGTAGATGATTTTTGTGGTGTAGACAGAGCATCTTCACAACAGACGAAGTATCATTCACTAGGCGAAGTCTTCTTCTTATCAGCCGAAGTACCTTTGTCTGCTATGAGTAGTAGACGATTCTTCTTGACAGATAAAGCTTCTTCTCTAATAGACAAAATGTACTTTATCTGTTATTTATCTGTTAAGATTAGTAGACGAAGTTTCAGCCTGTAGACAAAGTCTTTCAAACGGTTTGTTTGTTGGTTTGTCTGTCATAATTTCTCCTTCTAATCGCTTATATGATGGTTGTCTGTTAAGTAACATACAACTTGTTGAGGCTTGGACGAGTTGCTTCTTTAAAGATAATCTTATCAATTTGTCTGTTACTAGTGGCAGACAACTCTTATAGGTAAAGACAACAGACATAGTTTTCTTGTTTAGTTGTTGTGCTGCTTCTTCTTCATCTTCTATCTTTTCATAGATTATAGACAAATTCCTTTGCCTCTTTAGTTTTTAGATAAGCATTATATGATAGATAAATGCTTGAGTAATTTTGTCTCCATTTTGGCTTCTTCATTTGTTTAATTTCTGCTTTATTTTGTCTCTTCTTCTGTAAACTGAATTCATCTTTGAGTTGCGGATAAGTATTGATTATAATTAGTTTTTCTATCTTGTCCGTGGAACAATTATCTAAGTCTTCTTGAGGTGGATGCTATTTGACACTAACTTTATTTGTAGATAATTTGCTTGATCACCCATTGTGGCTTGAGCTCCATGACTACAAGTTTATTTGTTGGCTTCTTTTCAAAGTTTTGGTGTTATGCTTTCTCATCATTCTTGCCTTCTTTCAGTCAGTAGATTATGCTTGCTGATGCAATTGCTATATACATTGTCCACTGTATTCAAATTGCTTCCCGGTATGTTTAGACCTTTTTCTGCAATGCTTAAGAACACAATTGTTAGTACCACACATGTTCACTCATATGTTATTGCTCATCATCAAAACTTGACTGATTGCTAAATGCACTATTTGGCTCAACACAATCTCCACTTCTCCTATCCATGACTTTTTTGACTTAGAATTTACAAATAAGAGCTTTCACTAGTCTTGGATAGAAAGTGTCTTTATAACTTACATACTTTATCTAACCCTAATATCTTAGCCATTCACACACTTCTAGTCTCATACTACTTTCTTCAAAACCATTAAAACGAAAAATACTTTATTTTATTATCCTTCTATCATCATATCTTTCCAAATATCTAGAGTAGTCAGACTCATTATTGAGAAATGTTACCTCAAGTGTGTTGTCTTCTTGTCTGACTCTTTTGGTTGATCTTCTTTTTGGATATTTTTCTCTCTCCCTCCTTTTGTTCTCACCATTGCAGTAGAAAGGGCTAGGGTTTTGAGAAAATAAGAGTTACTAACTGAGGTGGAAAGAATTGATGGAGGAAATTTATGTTTTCTTTGGAAATGATGTGATGGAAGGCTTGTTTGCGCTAAAAATTTGAATCAAGTGGGAAGATAAAGTGTTTTCTCTGAAAGAGAATATCGGATGCTCGAAGGAAAAGATTTTAGGTTTTTGGAGTTCTTCAAGGGTTTCAATATTGGTTAGAAGCTATCAGATTCACCGGTTAAGGTTTTAGTTCCTCCAAACCAATAATAGATTCTGTCTTCGGAGGCTCTAAAATAAACAATCTAAGATATGTGTGATCTTCGAAGGCAATGAAATAGAATGTTAAAAAAGAGAATTAGGATTCAGAGACTCTGACGTTTTACTTTGAAAGTAAGATAGACTGTTGAAGGTTTCAAAGTGGGTTATCGGAGGGTCCGAAAGGGATTTAGGAGGCTCAAAAATGACGTGAATTTTCAAATTATGCTTTTGAGCATTCTTAATAGAATAAACATTAAAGGATATATATATATATCATCACTTAGATGTTTTATAGATTGCAAATTAAGCACATGGATCTAAAATGGCTAGTTCTCTTCTTAACATGTTAAATTTATCTTCTGGAAGAGGCTTCGAAAAATATCTGCTAGCTAATTTTTAGTTGGCATAAGTTCTAAATAGATATTGTGATTTTGAACATGATGTCTAATAAAGTGATGCCTAATTTTTATATGCTTTATTCTGGAATGCAAGACTAAATTCTTAGTTAGATTTATGGCATTGGTGTTGTCACACCTTATGGCTATACAACAAAATTAAGGCCAAGATTACTTAATTATTGTTTCATCCATAAGATTTGTGTATAGCAACTGCCTGCTACTACATATTCAGCTTCAGCAGTTAATAATGCATTAGATATTTGTTTTCTTATAGAACCATGATATGATCATGCTCCTTAGAAACTAACATTATCCTAAGGTACTCTTTCTATCCACTTTATATCCAGTAAAGTCTGCATCTGAGTACCCAATCAAATTAAAGTTAGAACTTTTTTGATACCACAAACCGAGGTTTGGGTGTCTAATAGGTATATAAAGATTCGCTTTACAGCAATAAGATGTGACTCCTTAGGATCTAACTAGAATCTAGCACACATGCAGATGTTAGACATTATATCTGGTCTACTAGTAGTTAGATATAGTAAAGATCTTATCATGCTCCTATAGAGTTTGTGACAGACAGACTTATCTCTTTCATCCTTGCCCATTTTTATTGAAGTACACATTGATGTTCCATATCTCTTACCATCTTCAATGTTGAATTTTTTTAAAATTTCTTTTGTATACTTGACATGTTGGATGAAAATCCCTTCTTTCACTTGTTTGATTTGTAGTCCCAAGAAGAAGTTGAGTTAGCTCATTAAGCTCATTTCAAATTCTCCATGCATTGTCTTAGAAAATTCTTGGCAAAGGTTTTCATTAGTTACACCAAATACTATATCAGTAACATAAATTTGAACTATGAATATGTCATTCTTTGCATGCTTAATGAAAATAGTGGTATCAACTTTACCCCTTGAAAACCTTTTTCAATCAAAAATTTGCTTAGCCTCTCATACCAAGCTCTAGGAACCTATTTCAAACCATGGAGGGCTTTCTTAAGTTTAAAGACATGATTTGGACTATGAGGATCTTCAAACCTAGGGGGTTGTTCCACATATACCTCTTCATTAATGAAACCATTCAAGAATGCACTCTTTACATCCATTTGATATAGCTTGAAATCCATATATGATGCAAATGTAAGAAGCATTCCAATAGCTTCGATCCTTGCAATAGGGGTGCTCTTCAAAATCAATACCTTCCTCTTGACAGTACCCCGTTGCAACTAATCTTGCCTTATACCTCACTACAATTCTTGATTCATCTAATTTGTTCCTAAAGACCCATGTAGTTCCTATAACAGATTGATGGTTTGGTCTTGGAACAAGAGTCCACAAATAGTTTCTTTTAAATTGGTCTAAGTCTTCTTGCATAGCTAAAATGTAGTTTTCATCTTCTAATGCTTGGTCTATGCAAGTTGGCTCTAATTGAGAAATGAAGGCAAAATTGCCACATATTTGGTGATAGGATGATTGTAAGGCCCTAAAAATTTCAAGTATGTGATTTCAGTTGTTGTAAATGTTTACCGATTTTGCATGGAGTATCTTGGAGTATAATTAAATTTTTGAGAAAAAAAATTATGGAATTGAGTGAATTATTAATATAAACATGAGGATAAGGAGGAAAATACATTAAGGCATATTACATAAGTGATAAAAGTGTGGGGAAAATGGATTTAAGGTGGAATACCACATGTGTAAATATGGAAAATTTTTGAAATTTAATATGGAAAAATTTTGAAAATAGGTGGAATATCATTGTTAATATGAGGATGAGGAGCAAATACCTTAAACAAGTAAATAAGTGGAGAGAAGTTGAAAATTGCATGTAGAAAAGTGAGATGCAATGTATGCTCAAAATTAATGGAAAATTTACATTTAATTCAAATTTTATTAAGAAAAATATGTTAAATTATGGAGATGACATGGCTAATGTGTGTTAAATAAATGTTGGGGGAGGTAGTGCAAAGTGGATAGCCCATATATGTAGAAAGAAAGATGGAATGAAAGAGGTAGAAAAAAAATTAAAATTTCAATGCATGTGCATAGACCAAGTTAGGACAACAGACTAACAAAATAATCAGCAAATAAAAAAGATGGCTACCACCATCTCCTAACTTCTTTTCCTGTAGCAACCCATCCCACCCCTGTTCACATAAGCTTCTTCCCCAAGTTCCAAATTCAAAAATTTTAGCTTGTTTTGGCCATAAAGATTGGAAGCAAAAATAAGCACAAGTGATTTGCAGTCTACGATTTCAATTATCTCATTGGATTAAGGTGTGGCTGCAGGGAACCACTAAGGGGAATTCAATTTAAAGGTAAGTAATTTCCTAAAACAGATTGGTGATTGTGTTTAGGGATGTATTTTATGATTAAGTTAGGGTTAATTAGGGTTAGCTAGAATTTTTTAATGATGATTAAAGGCTTTAATTACTATAAATGATACATGATTAGTGTTTAATTAAGATAGGTGATGAATTAATTGTATTGAGAATCAATTACAGCAGCTAGAAAAAAATTTTAAGTTAGAGGAAGTACAACCTGCTGACACTAATTGTTTGGGCTGAAATTCATGTAATTTGGGCTAGTTGATTAAGCATAATTATAAGGGATTAATACTTTCTTAATCAAGACTCTAATAGGGCAAGTAGTGGACCCAAACAGAAGGCAATTAGATGGGTAATTAAAATGGACAACTAGGTGTTGATGTAGGACATTAAAATGCTTATCAAGTAGCTCTCTTGAGCTTTATTAAAACCTTATAAAATGAAATAATTTTGTGAATCTACAAATGTTGGCTCAAATCTGCAAATTTTGGTAGAAAAATTCTAACATTAACATGTCTAAAAAAATTTAGGAAATAAATATCCTGAAATTCGCCAGTTGCTAGAGTGTCCATCCTAAAATTATATATAATCATGATGGCCTCCTAGTTTTTACCCCTATATTGATTGATTTTAAAAAAATATTCAACATAAATATCACAGATATTGAAATTATATTTCTAAAAATATAATGACCATTAAATTCTGAGTTCATATGAGATATTTATAGCTAAAACAATGTAATAGTCTCTAAATAAATAAGTGTTACCTTGCGAGGCCCACGACTCCCATTGTGAGCTGAATTAATAAATGTGGTCAAAACGAAAGTTATATAAATTAAAATTATCTATGAAATAACATAAGAATCACTTAATTTGTAATTCCAATGAGAGAGTTATGCCTAAATTACTAAAATTGTTCCTAGGAAGTAATTCACTATAAAAGGTGTCACTTATGGGGCCCAACGACCAAATTTAGATGCTGAATTGAAAAAGTTTTCAACATAAAAGTTGTAGGCCTTGGAATTATGAAATAAAGAAAAGGGAATCATTCATTTGGAACTAATATGAGAAAGTTATGGTCAATATACTAAAACTGCTCCCTAATAAGAAACATATAGACTCATTTAGAAATAAGTCTTGAAAATTAATTAATGTATTTTAGTAAGTTGATGACAAATGGCCATGTGAATGCATATATACCTATATGAGATGTTGGGTGATGCTATATGTGCAGGATCTTCTAGTATGTGAATGACAAGCTAAGCTCAAAAGATAGTAGGAGGAGTCTCACTGAGGTAAGTAAGCAACGAATGTTTGCCTGTATGATTAGGTGGGGATATTGATTATCCCCTGAGTGATTTGATAATATGCTCATATGTGAATATAAGGATTGATGATTATTTATGTGACTTAAATGGGATTGTAAATATCCCATTTCTTATGGTATGCAATGTGAATATGTGTGCAAATTGGGATTAGTAAGGATCCCAAGATGCCATGATGTATGCATGTCTTTGATTATTATGTAATATAGTGTTATGATATATTATGTTAACGTATAGTTTGGTTAGATAGAAGATATCTCCTACTTATAATTGCTATTGTTATTCTAAAGTATGAATGTTTCAATGAAGGGATCATAGTTATCACATGAATGTAAATTGTGGTATATGCATGTGTGTTATGTATACAGTGATTTAGGATAGGTGATCATCCCGGAATGTGTAATTTGCTTTGGAATGTGAAATTGATGTTGTATTCTTCTATTATATGATGAGATCATACTATGACATGTTGAGATGTTGGGTTGAGTTTGGAAATGTAACTATTTTGATTGGTTTGTGGGATGCCTTATGGATCCTTGTTTACTTGGATGGATTGGATTTTATTGATTTTGATTGAACTATTGATTGCTACATAGTCTACTTACGGAGCCTGTTTAGACTCACCCTTGTTTTATTTTAGTTAGTTGACAAGCCAAGCCATAGAAGTCTATATTGGGGAGAAATCAAAGAAAGTTGTATTTGTATTCCTATAATATATTGGGATTGGAATCCCTCATGATAGATATGTATAACTTGATCCAATGTTGTATTGTTCTATAAGATTTCCCACACTACTATATTTGTATATCCATGATTGAAAATTTTGAATAATTACAAATTATGGGCACGTCATTGTATATTCGTGTATGTGTCTAGATGTGGATAGATATTGTATAATGGAGGAGTGGAAAAAAATATATTTGTTGCCATTATGATGTAGCCACGGTTTTGGGAGGAACCTATGGAGTGATATGAGTGTGGTGTGGATGAATAGAGGTCTATTGAAGTGTATAAATTCTTGTTGATGATTTTTAATTGAAAAGTTGTATTATTATGAGTAATGAATGCCTGTACATAGGTAGACAGCCCTATTTACAAGGAAAAATTTGTCAAATTATCTGCAGAAATTGGATAAATTAGAAAATGGTATCAGAGCAACTCCACCTTAGAAGTGGAAAAATCATGGTATGATCATGTGTATTTGTAGTGCAAAATAGAGTAACAACCATAGGAGGGTGGGGTGTTACAATAATCTAATTCTAACTTTGTCATATACAACACCAATTATCTAATCTTCAGTATGAGCATGCATGAACCTCCAATCTTCGAGAAGATATGTGTTACCTTGCTCATTTACCTTTGTTATGGATGGTTCAGCTTCATCCATTGTTATCTCTAATAGTGAAGCTTCTACTTGTTTATCTTGTAACTTTAGTTTCTCAACACTTGTTGAAAGATTATCTGTCTCATCATCAAAATCACTAGTTCTTTTCATGGAGTTAGTATATTATCAAATTTGACATGGATAGATTCCTCTACAATTTTAAGTCTCAAGTTATACCCTTCAAATACCTTACTAATAATGGAATAACCAAAAAATATTCTTTGATCAGATTTGCTATCAAAATCTCCAAGGTTTTCCTTGCCATTGTTAAGAATAAAGCATTTATATCCAAAAGTATGGAAATAAGAAATATTTAGCTTCTTACCATAATATAATTCAAATGGAGTTTTGTTGAATATGGGTCTAGCCAAGATTTTGTTAATAACATAACAAGCAATGTTCATTACTTCAGCCGAAAAATATTATGGCAGATTATATTCACTCAATATAGTCCTTGCCATCTCTTCCAAGGATCTGTTTTTCCTCTTGATGAGAATGCAAAATGTCATATTTTATTCTCCTAATACTTCATCTTTCGCACCTATTTGATTCCTAAATATACTCATTATTCTCATATTTTGATTTAGGAGTCAATTGGAGTGGTTGAGCGCAAA